>JAHHZJ010002008.1:0-40152 GCA_021437245.1 Aegilops speltoides
TCTACCAAGTGGCACCCTGCATGTGGGCTTGGGACAGATTAGGCACAAGGGTCTTGTACCAAGTGGCACCCGGATGGTGGACTTGGGAACCCCTCACACATCGCTTTGGGGCCGTGAGCGACACCTCGCCGGATCTCCTTGCGGATGGAACCCTAATAGGCGATATACCGACGAGAGACTTGAGTGTTTAGGTAGGCTCGGTCGACTCCTCGCCTCGCTTCCGCTTGAAGGTTGCCGAGGTACATAACGGTACAGGCGATAAGTGGCGAGAGCGCAGGTGAAGAAGTACACCCCGCAGGTTATCATTATCTATTCAATAGCCGATTCTCTGATATGGAAACTTGGACCCCTTGTACAGTTCATAGACAAGTGAAAGTGGATACTCTAAAATACGCAAGATAAGCGTGAGTGCTATGGATGGCGCTCAGAGGGGGACGGAGCGATCCATAGTGGAGTATTGATATGGTGAATATGTGGACTCGTAGCGCCACCTCAAAAGAGTTACTTGCAAATGTAGTTCAGATAGCCACCGAGTCAAAGCTGGCTTGCCGCAGCTTAAAGTCCACCACCCCTTTGTTGAAAATGATGCATATGTAGTTAGTTCGATGTAAGTCTTGCTGGGTACATTTGTACTCACGCTTGCCTATTTTATGTTTTTGCAGAGAGACTTCAGCCTCACTAGTAGCTCCACGGACTTCGACGCTTAGCTTGTTGCCTCAGCCACGATCTTGTGCCCTCGGCAGATCTCGTAGATAGTCGCTTCTCAGCTTTTTTTTCTTTTGTAGATGTCTATACTGCACATGTTAAGCTTCCGCTTGTGCTTTGACTTGTATGTTTCAATGTTGGGTCGTGAGACCCATGTTTGTAATATCTCGCCCCTGAGCCTAATGAATAAATACTTGAGTCGAGAGTCATGTTGTGATGCCATGTTGTATTTGCACATATCGAGCATATTGTGTGTATGTTATTGAAATGCTTGGTATGTGTGGGATCCGACTATCTAGTTGTTTATCCTTAGTAGCCTCTTCATCGGGAAATGTCTCCTAGTGTTTCCACCGAGCCATGGTAGCCATTACTACTCCGAACACTTCGCTGGCCGGCATGTGTCCTTCTTCGCTCGTGGTTCCGTCTCCTTCGGGAAATGTCACGCGATGAATACCGAAGTCCTCGTTAGCCCGCTACAGCCCGGTTCACCGGAGTCCTCCTAGCCCAAAGGCTACGCCCGATTCACTCGCCATGACCGACACGCTCGATGCCGGGTCATGGATGCCTGTCCTCGTAAGTTTGTGCCACTTTGGGTTTACGACTAGCCATGTCACCGGCTCCTTATCATATGGATGCTAGCGACACTATCATATACGCAGCCAAAAGGCTTAAACGGTCCCGCAAAGGTAAGGCGACACCTGGGAATACCGTATGTGAGGCCGCAAAGTGATATGAGGTGTTACATGCTAGATCGATGTGGCATTGAGTCGGGTCCCGACATTTTGGTATCGTGAGCTTGACCGCTCAGAGGATTACCAAGCCAAACTGGTCAAGTTGAGTCTAGAAATGCTTTAGTTATATGTAGGGAATTTATTGTGGGATGGAACGAAGGCTCTTTTTACTCCTTATACCTTATTTCTCGATCCGAGTCATCCTATCTTTCCTACGGGTTAAGGAACTAGGCTTTCTTCTCTATTAGGATCACGTGTTACTAATCCGTAGACTTATAGGATTGTTGGTTTCAAGCCTCGCTAAGTTCCTACTACTCCGTGATGTTGATTGTTATCCCAAACCTTGATATTGTGATGATCGAGTGGTTATGCCACCATTTCGCATGATGTCTCAAATCTTTTTGATCATTTACAGCCGTTATGTTGTCCGAGTCATCCCAGGTTTCTAAACAATCTGATGCATTTGCAAATCCCTTCTTACCGTTCCGATGTTCCTTGGGCCAAAGTTAATCACACTAATCGGTGAGTTGAGGTACTTGTTGCTTTCGTGATATATGTTGGAGCTATTATTATGACCCTAGGTGTTTAGAGTATCACCTAGTAATTTAGCCATGTTATGTATTCCCAAAGCAGTGATGATTCTCGCCTTTATTCTCTAAAGCATCCCGTGATGCCACTTAGTAGTAGGTATTCTACTGGTTTTGAACCCGAGATTCACCCTACCTCCTGTTGTTAGTATTTGCTAGTACCTTTAGGTTATTAGTAACCTTGCAATAGTCCTCGGGTCCGTGGTATATCGCTCTTCCAAATACCATGAACCATTCTTGCAGAGTTCTTTGAACCCAAAGATCACAAACCAGAGTGCTCTTGATGAGTTCTCCATTCTATATTGTGAATCGCCAGCCTACCTTCTCGCATGGGTTATCCGAAGAAATGTTGAGCTTGCTCGACACACTAATCTATGCATCCACAACTCGTAAAGATATATGTTCCTTTGAGTTGTCCTCTTAAGTTATATTCCGACCTTCATCTATCAATTGATAGTCAAGAGTATGCGTAGCATTCGCTCATCGATGCCTATTACCCTTGTGGTCCGGCAAGCCATTCTAATCCCAGATGACTAGGAGAAACAAACTCCAAAGACTCTCATCCATATCCGTGATTGGGTCAAAGTAGTGTACTCCATGATCAAATACTAACCCAACTTTTGATTCTGTTTCTACCTCAAGTATTACCGCCTTTTATGTTAGGATTGTCATGAGAATTGCACCAGCTCTTGTGAATTATTGACGCAGTTGATACTTCTTGCCATCATTTTTCATTTCTGTTCCGTGTTGTTGCAACCGAACGCTGATAGGTGAACTATGAAGTGTGAAATCTATACTCCTAGCAACTCGTTGCTTGGTAGTTAATGGACAATAACTTCATTCTTAGTGTGTTGGTTCTGGATCATCATTCTAAGACTGATTGTGCTACCTAGTCCTTATTTCCTGGTGCACTCTTCGATCAATGAGTTAGATTTTGGCAATCCTCGCTTCTTCTAGTCATATCGCCTTGCCCGAAAAGCAAGATTGTTCTCGAGCTTAGTAACATATCGGTGGTTCGTGATTTTCCGAATGTCTTCTTGGAGGTATCACCAGATGTCACCCGACCGCTATGTTGAGCTCGTGATCGTTGGTTTTCAACCCACCCTTTCTCCAAGAATTCGTGTTGGATACCCCGAGCTAGTTGGTTGCTTAATCAACAACTTGGAGAGTTGGAAGATAAAAGCTTGTCCGACTCACCATTCCAAAGGGATATCCTTGTGTGTGTATCAAGAAAGATGTTATCCTCAATTATTGATCCTCGTGATCGCTTGTTGGATCAATTATCTTGTTAAAACTTTGATTTGAGTGTGGGCTATCATCCAATCAAAACAGAACTAACGATATTCGTAATGTTGTCTTACTCGTGGTTGATCCTCGAGCGCATACACCATTACATCTTTTGGTCCGACCGATGCTATCACCTTGTTCACATAATTATGGAATTCCATTTATATGGAATCCTCGGGTGAATTGTTGTTGAGCCCATCGATTTACATCCTTATCTTTTCCATAATTGTGTTGAATATTGCTAGTGTTGGAAACTTTGTAAGCAATGCCTTCGTGTTCCGCTCATGAAGGATATGTTCGATGAAAGAAGTGACTTCCTTTGATTCACGTGCATTTGATGCAAGTTGCTGCCGTGAATTCTATAAAGTTTATTTTTGCCTCCTCCGGAATCATCCCAAGTCAGTCAAGCATATGTGCGAAGTATTCTGTGGTTTGGAGACTTGCAACCTTCATCCCATATGTATTACCTAGCACCCCAAGCCACTGATTGATTTGTTCAAGGAAAGGAGTTGATGTGCGAATACTAGTTCATGCACAAGACTTCGATATCCTCGTTGATCGTTCCCCACCTGAACTCGGTAGTGTTTTATTATAAGACTACTACGTGGCCATCCTTGTCTGGGACAGTGTGTTCACTTGTATGTAGCAAACCAGCTCATGTTTTGGAGCTTACTATCGTAGTTCATTTCCCGAGAATCTCGCAACGCCATCTCGTCGAATTTTGTTGCAAACTTTCTTTTGCGTATATGCTGAGTCCAAGTATCTTGTTGCTAACTAGATCTGAATCTCAGGCAGATATGATGGTTAGAACATTCCAACATTTGCATTTTGTTCCTATATTGCACCGTCTTTGTGCCATTTCACCATGGGCTGCCTCCTTAGAAATTCTTATTCGGGATCATCTTCAAAAGTGGACCTACCATGGATTCCACCCATTTCCGATGATAAGCAAAATCATCCCTTGCATTTTCTTCAACAAGGTAATCCACATCATCCATTCTAATCCGGTATGCCATTTCATCAACCCTCCAAATGGTCGCCGTGAATTGCCTTAGGCTGGTATAAAGAGTTTCAATGATCTCTGAATCAAAGGTAATTTTTTTGCCACTTAAGGGTTATTCTACTAATCACCTTCCCTAAGGTGCCCTGCCAGGTACCATGGCAACTCAACTCCTTGCTACGTTGACAATCGTTCACCACCTTCTTAAGTGTGGAATTGTTGTCTACCTAGTGAACCCTCGTCATCTGTTCCACTCCATCCCTCTAGATGTGTGCTTCATGTCTCAGCTCGAGAGATGTTGCTATGTCTCACTCCGTGAGTTGATCCTGAGTTGCTTGATCTCCAACATCATGGATTCTTTTAGAGTTTTCCCTATCCTCTATTTGTCATGTTGGCTGGAGTTCTCAGAGCAAGACGACGAGACAAAGATGGTGATTGAATCAACGTTCATTTGAAGTGCAACCTGGATCGTGAAGATTTCGTTAGTTGCCGCTTTCCCCATCATCTTCATTTCACGCTTGAATCTCGGACGAGATTCCTATTTAGTGGGGGCGAGTTGTCACATCCCTAGTTCTCGATCCGCCTGGGCTAGCTAGTCATGTGTTGCATCATGTTTATTTTGCTCTTAATCTTGAAATGGGGATTGATTCAAACCCTAGCACCAAATGACTTCAAATAGGCTCAAATAAAATCTTTTTAATGATCCCAAAATGCCTTTTAAAATGCTCATGATTTCTGGTTAAGGTGGAAACCTCGCCAAAAAAATGATGAGTATATTTCTAGGACATTTTGGATTTTTGAATTAATCCATATTGTATTTGAGTTGAGCAAATAAAAGCTATAAATAATTTTATAGCTCCAGATATTTTGAAAATAATTGTGGGTCACCCAGATATTGCAGAGAGCTCCCACAAATAATTTCAGAATTTATAAAAATGGTTTAGTGCCTAAACTAAACTAGAACAGAGAAAGAAAATAGTTAAGGGAAACAGTAAAAGGAGAAAACCCACTGGTAATCTTATCTATAGCAGCAGCTCAGTCAAGCAGCCCAGCCACTGTGGGCAAGATCGTCTTCTCCTCCTGCCAGAGGAGAAGCAGCTGCGTTCCAGGCACAGACGAGCCGCGGCCAGCCACTGCTGCCACCTCAATGCCTTTGGCTTCTAACCGCGCCACGGAGACACCCAGAGCCTCCCTCGTTTCTCCCTCTCCTCCGACCGCTCCCCCTCCTCTCTCTCTTCCTCTCTTCCTCAGGAGCCCCGAGAGCACGCTGTCATTGTAGCCGTGGCTATAGGCCACCACCCGCCCATCCAAAGACAAATGAGGAGCCCCACCACGACGCCGTGGAGCTACACATCGACGCAGCGACCACGGAGCCCTGACGCCATCCCCGGCCTCATCTTCAACCTCCGCCGCCGATGACCTCTAGCCGATTCAAGGCCCAAAGATTTCCCGACCTCGCTGCCGACTCGCTAGTCCCTACGTGAGCCACTTCCATTTCGAATCCCCGCTGCTCCCTTCCCTAGCTAGCTTCCCCATTTGGCCGAAGGCCGTCCGCCATTGCCGCCTGCCGCTGCTGCAGTCCTCCCCGGACCAAACTAAGCATGTGCGCGAGCCCTCGAGCTTCCCAATGCTCGTGCTACTCCTCTCGCTATAAGCCACAGCCTCGGCACGATCAACCCGACCTCCGCCATGAAATGCTTGCCGCTGTCAACTCCGCCATCCCAGCTGCCGCCGCCACCACCACTAGATGCGCGAGTCTCCCAGCTCTCAGAGTCCGCAAAACCACGAGCAAAACGATGTTGTGTAGCACCGCCCCGAGCAACACCGGCGAGCCACCGCCACGGGTGTGGTCACCGGCGGCCGAACGTTGTCACGACGTGGGCGCGGGTTAAGTAAGCACTAATCACACGCCCACGCCATCGGGCAAGGTCCCACAGGTTAATTAACCGCTCACAAAATACTTAGTATTAATTTAACAGGTTGGACCCCACCCATTAGCTTGATCTTGCCACGCCACCCGCCGACCGCCCCACACGCCGAGTCGACCTGCCGACGCGTCTCTGACTGCCCCACCTGTCACCACACTAATCAGCCTTTTGGGTCATCGACCATTGACCCCACCGGGTCGTTTGACCCAGGGCAGCCTGCTGACTCTGCTGAGCTCAGATGACGCCATGTCGACGTAATATTCCATTTCTGGAATTTAGTTTATTTTCTAAATAATCAGGGAAATTCCAGAAAATAGCTAAAACTTCTAAAAAATCATAGAAATTAATCTATAGCTCCAAATGAAATAAGTTATATATGAAAAATGATCAGAAAAATCCAATCTATCCATCTGTACCATTTTCATGCATGTTAGAACAATTTATGACTACTGTTTAGGACAATTCAATTAAATGGCATTTAAGAAATCACATATGGAGTTTGAATTTGAATCTTTGATTCAAACCAACTTCATTTAATCTGGTTGCTAGTTGCATTAGCTCAAACCACAGCATATTGCCATGTCACACTCATGCATCATATTGTTGCATTGCATTGATTGTGTTCTTTCTCTATTGCCGCATTTGTCCCTCTCGATAGACATGGTTCCGATGATGACTTCGATGACACCGATGAAGAACTATATTATCTTCGTAGTGCTGTGCAAGCAAAACCCCTTGTTCATTCCGACATAATCCCACTCTCTCGCCCTGCTCTCTTTTACTGCATTAGGACAACAACAATTCAATGTTACTTGCTGCGTAGTTGTACCCCTTTATCCTCTCGCATGACCTGTCATTGCCACAAAGAATAGATGAAACCCACTAGCATAAGTAGGAGTTGTTTGAGCCTGATGTGCCCACTCATTCATGCTTGTTTGTCATGCCCGCTATTGCTTAGAGTTGTGTCAGTCTGATTCATCGGGAATGAATTGGAGGTGTGTGAACATGTCCTACCGCTGAGAGCTAAGTGTGTGAACACGATTTGGTAAAGGTAGCGTGAGAGGCCATGTAGGAGTACATGGTGGGTTGTCTCATTGCAGCCGCCCTCGAACTGAAGTTCTGTGTTTGTGATCCATGAATAGCTACTACCACACATTGGGATCTTAATTGACCCTCTCGCTTCTTAATCACCCTTGTTCTCTGTCTGTGAGTTGCAACTAGTTTCGTGTTTGTAGGTAGTGTTAGTAGTCTACCAAGTGGCACCTGCATGTGGGCTTGGGACAGATTAGGCACTGTGGGTCTGTACCAAGTGGCACCCGGATGGTGGACTTGGGAACCCCTGACACATCGCTTGGGGTCGTGAGCGACACCCCCGCCGGATCTCCTTATGGATGGAACCCTAATAGGCGATAAACCCGACGAGAGACTTGAGTGTTTAGGTAGGTCAGGCCGACTCCTCGCCTCGGCTTCCGCTTGAAGCATGCCGAGGTACATGACGGTACAGTAGGCGATAAGTGGCGAGAGCAGGTGAAGAAGTACACCCGCAGGTTATCATTATCTATTCAATAGCCGGATTCCTCGGATATGGAAACTTGGACCCTTGTACAGCCTATAGACAAGTGAAAGTGGATACTCTAAAATACGCAAGATAAGCGTGAGTGCTATGGATGCATGCTTCTCGAGGGGACGGAGCGATCCATAGTGGAGTATTGATATGGTGAATATGTGGACTCGTAGCGCCACCTCAAAAGAGTTACTTGCAAATGTAGTTCAGATAGCCACCGAGTCAAAGCTGGCTTGCTGCAGTTAAAGTCCACCACCCCTTTGTTGAAAATGATGCATATGTAGTTAGTTCCGATGTAAGTCTTGTGGGTACATTTGTACTCACGCTTGCCTATTTTATGTTTTTGCAGAGAGACTTCAGCCTCACTAGTAGCTCCATGTGGACTTCGACGCTTAGCTTGTTACCTCAGCCACGATCTTGTGCCCTCGGCAGGATCTCGGTAGATAGTCGCTTCTCAAATTTTTCTTTTGTAGATGTCAGACTGCACATGTTAAGCTTCCACTTGTGCTTTGACTTGTATGTTTCAATGCTGGGTCGTGAGACCCATGTTTGTAATATCTCGCTTCCTCGGAGCCTAATGAATAAATACTTGAGTCGAGAGTCATGTTGTGATGCCATGTTGTATTTGCACATATCGAGCATATTGTGTGTATGTTGTTGAAATGCTTGGTCCGTGTGGGATCCGACTATCTAGTTGTTTATCCTTACTAGCCTCTCTTACCGAAATGTCTCCTAGTGTTTCCACCGAGCTATGGTAGCTTACTACTGCTCCGAACACTTAGGCTGGCCGGCATGTGTCCTTCTTCGCTCGTGGTTCCGTCCTTCGGGAAATGTCACGATGAATACCGGAGTCCCGTTAGCCCGCCATGCCCGGTTCACCGAGTCCTCGCTAGCCCAGTGCTACATACTGGATTCACTCACCGATGACCGACACGCTCGATGTCGGGTCATGGATGCCTGTCCTCGTAAGTTTGTGCCACTTTGGGTTTACGACTAGCCATGTCAGCCCGGCCCTTATCATATGGATGCTAGCGACACTATCATATACGCAGCTAAAAGGCACAAACGGTCCCGCAAAGGTAAGGTGACACCGTGGGAATACCGTAGCGTGAGGCCGCAGTGATATGAGGTGTTACATGCTAGATTGATGTGGCATTGAGTCGGGTCCCGACATCTACGGTGAACAGGGACGATGTGATACTCGACAAAAGATCCAAGTCCACCTCCTTCAAACCAGCAGATGAGATAATAAAATTCCAGTGTCCATCCAACGGACCCAACAAAGACGGCCTCCATCGGGAAAGTTGAACCTCGGTTGACGCCAAGATCAAGGTGAATTCCTTCGGGAAAATTGGGATATCTTCGCCGCATCCTTCGACATGCCCGAATCCTCGCAGTTGGCGTAACACAGCCTAAACATCCTAAAGGATTTGGCTACCAAACAGGCTCTTCGACGATTTTCCGAGCCCAAAAGATGTATTAATGGGAGAAGAGCTAGCTAAACTATTGGAAGCCGGATTCATTAGAGATATTAAACATCCGGACTGGCTAGCAAATTTGGTGATGGTACCAAAGAAGAATAAATCTCGCGCCTCAGGTCGATTTTAAAGACATCAATAAAGCTTGCCCAAAGGATCCTTCCTCTCCCCGTGATCGATCAAATTATCGATGCCACAAAGAGGGCACGACTCACAGCTTCCCCGACGATACCGCTATCATCAAATCAAGATGGCGAAGGCACTAAGCCGCAACGGCATTCATCACTCCATATGGACCATTCTGCTTCAACACGATGCCCTTCGACTCAAAAACGCCAAGAACATATCAACAAGATGATTCAAACATGTCCGCCACCCAGATCGGCAAAACAATGAGAGACACGAGACGCATATAGTCACAAAACAAAACACGCCGAAACTTTAGTAGACGATTTGAGGCTCACATTCGACAACCTCGTGAGCATATGACATCAAGTCAACCGAAAAATGCGCTGGGCGCATCAGCCGGAAAGCTGCTTGGCTTCATCAGATCTCGTAGAGGAATTGAAGCAAATCCGCTAAAATCCGAAGCTCACACAGCTTGGATATTCCAAAAGACCTCAAGCAAATACAAAATTAACAGATGCGTGGCAGCCTTAAGCCGCTTTATCTCCGCTTAGGAGAAAAGGCGCTGTTCTCTATCGCCTCCTCAGCGCATCAACACTTCGAGTGGACGGATGCCGCCACCGCCAGACTCAAGAAATAAAGGCCATATTGGCAACAACCGTCCTGGCTGGCGCCACTTTGGGCTAACCAATGTTGTTATACATCGCAGCAACGCATTGTTGTAAGCGCGTCCTCGTCAGTTAACGAGTGACGTGGGGCATAAATTCTCTTCAAAACCAGTGTACTATGTATCCACCGTGTTAACCCCTCAGAATCCTGCTACCCGCACTATCAAGATAGCATATGCGTGTTCATGGCGCTCGAAGCTCCGCACTACTTTCAAGAGTGCTCGATAACAAGGCCTCAAGTACCACTCAATGACATTATAAATAACCGCGACACAACGGGCAGTGATAGCAAATGGGCCATCGAGCTCTTACCATTCAACATCACTTACAAACCTCGACGAGCTATAAAGTCACAAGTTTTGGCTGACTTCGTCATTTAATGGACTCAAGCCGAACTCCCTAAAGAGTACGACGATACTCCAATTGACTATGCATTTCGACGGTTCAAATGTTGGTGCTGAAACCAACATCGGCAAGCACCGACCGCAGTGATGCGATCAGGTGATCCTCAACATCAAAGATGATGGGCGGTTGGACCACTTTAGAGGCTTTGCGCGATTCGACTGACGGTTCTCACAAGCATTCACTTCCCGCGCCCCATTGTTTGAGTTGGCGGTGCGAGGTGTGCAGAGAGGCACCGCCACGACGCACAACACCTCTCTGCCTTTCGAACTCCTGCTCATCGCCTCATCTTCCTCCATGTCATCATCTTCGCCCTCATCCTTGTCGCGCCATGGGGAGGCCTATCTCCTTGCCGCCTTGGCCTTGCCGCGGCGCCTCCCCGGCGGGAAGCTTTGCCGGATCCTCCGCCACCTTCCTGCCTTCTCCTTGTCGCGCGCCATATTCAGCTTTTCAGAGTTCGCCATCCGCTCAACTTTCTTGCAGCTTGGAGGTCATGGCCCTTGGTGCGGTGGATCTTGCAAGATCGCTGTCGGAGCTGCCCTGCTTGTCGGCGGCCACCACAGCCTCGCCGAGTCACCAGCTTTTGGCCTTGTCGGAGCCGCCAGCCTGCCGGAATGCTCGGCTAACCAGCACATCCTTAGCCTTTCTTTCCGTTGTTCCGCGATCCGTTCTTCCTTGCCGGGCGGCGCCCTCACTGCCGATCCTTCGCTTCCCGCAGCTTCTCCGGGATTCTCTCCTCCTCAGCCCGCGGCGACTTGTCGCTAGAGCGATAGCTCCCGACATCTTCGATCTTGCACATCGCCATCTCTCTCATCATCCTGCGCGTTACGACGTTTCGATGGAACGCGCTTAATAACCGCGCAGGGTGGACGCTCGATGTTGCGCCGCACCGGCTGAATCTCTATATATACTTGCGCAGGGGCTCTCCTTCCTTCCGGCGAAAGCAGATGCGTGTCGCTTCGCCATGGGGCTTGTGGCCACCGTGAAGGCGCCGACAAACCGATGGCACAGTCCGCCCATGAAGAGATGGAGTTGTTCGCAAGTGCATGAGCCAAGATCTCGACGTTGGGTTTGAGCACCGCCGGAAGTAGTTGGCGAGATCTTTCGCCGCCTGGCCCTCCAAAGAGCTCGCACCGCGATGGTGTAGACGCCGAGGAACTCCGACGGATGTATCCCGCCATCGCATTTCTCGCACGCCTCGCTTGAAGTTTCTGGTATCGCCATCGATTCTGCCGCAGCTCACGGTGAACGCAGGCAACCCGCCACAGACGGCAAGTCGCCGCCTTCGGGCGCATGCATATCGGACAGGGGCCCATCGCGCTGGTCGATTGACGCCGCTTCTTCTCGCGCCGGCGCGCAGTACGGGCGTTTTCGTGTTGTCGTTTTGGAGAACGTGGCGTTGATCACGGCGAAGCTCATGGGTCCGACGACGCTGCTGGAGTCGGTGTCGAGGTTGGCCCGGGCGAAGTCGGGCGAATTTTGGCCTTCGGGCGGGAGTGCATGGTGGTGGCACCTAAAGCGGTCTTGTCGCCACCGCTTCCGCCGAAGCGCCTTGCCGCTGCTTCGACGTGCTCGCTTGTCGGGCTTGTCGGCGCTGGCGGCCAATGAGGCTATAATGGCGGCCCTCCGCCGCCGATCTTGTCCGCGCCGAGGGTAATCTAGGAGCAGCCGGGCTCGCCGCCGCTTCCTCCGGAGTCTTGGGTGGCAGGTGCAGAGCGGCGTGAGGTGCGGACATGCTCAAACTCCTAACAGTGTTACAAGGAGCAACGTTCGCCCAGCGATCAAGATCAAGGCCGGCGCCAGGTTGACGGTACGCCGGGCCTTGAGCGCCCCGCGACCCACCAGCTTGGCCTTGCTCCAACGCGAGCACGACGCCAGAGCACCGTGGCGTTGTCGATCTTGCACCTCCCCGAGGGGTGCGTGGATGCGCAGACGCCGAACCTTGCGGGCCTTGTCCTTGACCGGTGACGATGTGAGTACTTCGGCGGCGCCCACCTTTGCTGGGCGTCCGCTTCTTCACGGCGCCCACCCCACCGCCTGCTTGCTCCGTGTATGTAGGACAGTCGCAGACGGAGCTGCCACCAAGTCTTCTTCGTGGCATGTCGATGAAGATGTTGATGTAGCGCGCACAGATGCCGGATCGAGCAAGACGACTCGACGCCTCCCTACCTGGCGCGCCAGAGATGTCGTGGGGTTTTGCGGGACATGAGCACCTATGGGGCAGGGGGCCCCTTCTTGTCTGGCAAGGGAGCGGAGGGCGCACGCAGAGCAGATCGAGGCGGGAGCACGCGGGGGATTTTACCCAGCTTCGGAGCTCTCCGGAGAGATAAAACTCCAACTGCTGCTTTGTGTTTGTATTTGTTCTTGCTCCAGAGCATGTGTACGCTGTGGTGTTGAATGAGTCGAATGAACCGACTGTGGAACCGAAATTCCGAACCCCTTCTACTTGCGCATGGGCCTCCTTTATAGTCTAAGGGGTCACCGGCTGGCAGCGAGAAAGAGGGGTAGAAAGGTAAAACGCAGGTTGGTACAATCACATTAACAAAGGTCCCCTACCTAACTCGACGGCAGGGACAAGGGCATTTAATGCCCGCCCGTCGCCTAACAAAGGCAAGGAAGCGACCGCTAGGGCGCCACCGATCGCCACGATGGCCTCCTTGTCGCTTTGCTTGCCACTCGCGACCGCATGGCTGCACAAACAAGGCCGCCACGTGTCCTCGGGAGTCCCGGGTGACACGCCGCTGGATGCACCGGAGCTCGGTGCAGAGGGCAGCCTTGCCGCGGCCGTTGTCTTGTCGCACCCGCAAGCTTGCCGCTCGCCGGTCTTGCCGGACGCGCGGGCGCCGCGACAAGTTTTCTCAAGTGCCTTGTTATTCTTCCCGCAAGCTCCTCTTGCCGGGGTCTTTGTCCTTCCCGGCAAGCTCCTCTTGCCGGGGTCTTGTCCTTCCCGGCAAGCTCCTCTTGCCAGGGTCTTGTCTTCTTCGTTAACACTTTGTTCTTGAAGGCCAGTAATATAAGAATGAGGAAGGGTCTTGGCGAACGCCTGGCAAGCCTTGCCACAGACGCCAGAATCGCCTGCAGACAAGTTCGGGGTACTAAGGTACCCCTACTTTAGTACACCGACAAAATGCCATCCACCAAATTAGAAGGCGATGCATGCGAAGAGTCACTCGTCGTTATGCTGGCAAGAATAAGCCGTCAGATCACAAAACCCCACCTCCCCGCAGCCTAAGTTTGATGGATGAAGCAACCATCATTTCACTCTTCGCTGAATCCCTTCTCCTCACCGCCTTCAAGAAAGGCAACACTCGTGATCCGCCATCGTTTTCTCTCCCAACGAAGGGAAGGTAAGCGGATCTATGATGTTGGTATATTTTCGCTCAGAGAAAAAACTTTGCAAAGCAAAGAACCGATCCTCACTCTTTTTGTTTCATTGTCATTGTGATTGTGTTTTCCTTTCAAAGTGGTCTCCTAGTATTCGCCTGGCCTGTGAGGGACCAAGGAGAACTGTGCAAAGATCTACCGATATTGGAGCAGACACGGAGGCTGATCCCCACGAGATGTAAGGCTCCAAGAAGATGGAGGCAGCCACCGAGCCGATTCCCAGACACGCCACGGCCACTATCGAGATGGTCAACGCCTGCTTGAGGTTACAGCCCGTGGCACCGCAGAGAGCAGTTTTCCTTCGAGGATGTGCCCCCACCCCGCTGAGCTGCCTAAGGTGATTTTCTTTGCCAATCTCAATTGTGGTTTTTCATCTATGTATGTGGTGATTAATAATGCAAAATTTTATTAGCTTCATGCCATGCTATACATAGTGGTTTAAATAACTTGTGTTTCTTATATCGAAAAGTAATCCGAATTTGTTTATGTTTCAATTAGAGACCGATGCGCATAAGGATTGTGTGGTTGTACATGTCACTCGCTATGAGGCGGATGACCTGAATATACGACCGGGAAAACAAAGTTCTTAGGCTGTTGATCCTCGAAGTCATTTGCGGTTATACCAATGAAGAGTTGTATTCCAGCCTCACCGTTGTCAGCGGTTGTCCGGTGTATCAAGCACAAGAAGTTCGGTTACTCCTTCAGATGTGAGGCATATTGTTCTTGTCAAGCTTACGAGAAGATGACGCGCATGCCTCCACAAACAAGTTTATCAAGGGCAAAGCCACAAGGTTGTCTTCATCAAGGTTCACAGGATTGAGCTGATGCGACGCCCTCAATGATGTTCATGGCAACGTCCGCCTTGTGTCCATCCCAAATTAGATCGAGGCATGAAATAGTTGCCTCACTTAGTGTTTAATAGTAGTTTGGATTGTGTCTAATTATCCTAACCTTGCTCGTTATAGACCCTCTAGGGCTAGTACTGCTTGAATCCATCTATGGGAACTGCTGCTACTTTTGTGTGCCCGTGAATCATGTGAGAACCATCATAATTGTTGCCGAAACAGATGTGTCCTCTCTAGTTTTTTCATGAATATGGCATGGTAAGACATAAGTTGTCACGGTTTATCGTACGAGCAGTGTGCGACGTATACAGAAGTACTTGTAAACACTGTTGGTGCTACCCCACTTGTAAGAAGTTGCGCAAAACACGGCACATTGGCTCAGCTCGCTTCAACACTAGGCTATCGACCAGCTAACAATCAACAATCTGTTGTCTGACATATAAGCAACTATGTATCTTGTTATAGTGGTTCATGCAGCTTAATCGAGGCCACAATGTAAATTCCAAATGTTCACATCGCTTAGTCCAAAGGCTCATGTGGAACACTCACATTAAACTCGCTTCATAAAAAACTTGAAAAGCATAAGTTAAGCAATCTTATACATCTCAATGATTCATAGAACATATCAAACATATACTAGTTCACGCAAAAGACAAAGTTGTGAGAAGGTTTACAAATCAGAAAAAACAAGCAAGGCTTCTCCGAGCAAAGGGCCTCCCGATAGGCTTAAATTTCCTGAATTCACTCCGGTTTTTCTTGTTGCCACCATCCACGGTTAGGTTCTCTCATTCCGTATAACCAATTATAATTGTGTCTCACCGAATGCTGAATCAACCATGCAGGTAATCGACTGTGAAATTTTGTGCATTCCACTAAATTTAAGCACCGCTTATTTGTAGAAATAAGGCACCACAATGCTCGTTATCCGTGCACCTGTCCAAAAACCGCAGTAACTGTGCAGCTAGTCCTCGTCCATGGATGAACTGGTAGAAAGTGCATTCCGCATTAGGATGCAGCTGAGCTCGCTGTCCTCGTGATCGCAATCAGACGAAACGCATTTAATCAGCTTCTTTTTAGATTATGCTGGTCATTCTACCTTAGTTACTACCAATGTAGGAATACCTTGAAGACTGGAGGTTAGACAACGACAACGAGTGATAGGCATCTCATTTTGCGCAGTTGTACTAAAACTGAGGTGTGTGCTTTTGATTGCGCGGATAGAAACGATATGGAGACAGACATCCCAAAACGATATGGAGAAAGACATCCCTGTTTGCGCAAATACGAAATAAGATTATTTAAACAGTGACAGATATTTGTAGTGGCGTATGATTAACAGCAGCATCTATTGTGTTATAATTGGCACTAGATTGATAGTATGAAGAGTCCTTAAGTAAGTAGCATCACATCAAATCAACAATGCCACTAGATTAACATGCAGAACAATAGCATTAGTATTACTGTCATGAGAGCAGTACATGGTCAGTAAATGTGCAATCAAACTTGTGCAGTTCCACTTGGATGAAGCAATGTTAGCGGTGTGAGATTTAAGTGTAACTGCAAAAACACAATTCATGGGAAATAAAGCAAGACGGAAGCACTTCACAAAATGGTGGTGGCATTGCTTCAATTTATCGATGGCACTAGACCATTACTTATAGTGACATTAGGTGGCATTGCTTAATGCTTCATGTGATTTTACATTAACGGTAGTGATATATGAGGGGATGAGGGGCATAAAAGTGGTGAGGCAGATGTGGTGCCGAGAGCTGCAAACACTCAGCAAAGATGTCTCCAGATTTGTCCCATTTTTTATCTCCTCGGCGACATTTTCCTATGCGAGCACAGGAAATCTAGACCTGCTCATTCTCATTTGCATTGTCCCCCAACACCCTACACTTTCTTTCCTTTCTCAACGAAGAGATAGGTCCACTTCCCCCCACCCTTCGCCATCCACCATGCTTTCTTCGTCTTTTCAACCAAGAGACCGGTTGGGTAGCCAAGATTCTACTACTTTCCTCGCTTTCCTCCTAGAACCAAGTCCTAGATTCATGCGACAGCTTTCCCACTTTCTTCCCTGTTTGAACCAACTCTTAGAGTCGACTATATGAACTAGCTTTACCTATAATGATAGTAAAAGTCTAGGTGGCTTTGGAACAGCGGACCGAAGTAGAAAAGGATCCACACGAAGGGAGCGGAGGCAAGAGAGCAAGGTGTGTTCCGCTTTCAAAGGAATATATACCGAGGGTCGCCGGCATGTGGCAAAGACGGCGTCGGCAGGCCGCATCTTGGCCACAATACCGCAGGGAGGAAGAAGGGCTCGGAGTCCCTCCCAAGACGGCACTCTCTCGGAGAGAACGACACGGCCGCCGATCGGGATGCGCGGGCAGCCGTTGGTCTCCCTAACTGCCGACGACAGCGTGAATGATGCACCTACACCCCTGCCTCAGTCGAGGTTATCCGACCAGATTTGTGACCAGCCGTGAGCTGAGAGAGAGTGTGGCCACCTATGTCTTGCTTAGATCTGGAGAGCATGAGAGAGTGAATGAGAGGAACCCTAGTAAAGCAAGCGCTAAGGCTCCTTCTTATATATATAGTGGAGTGACCTTGTTGTACCAGCTTCAAAAAAAGCTCCTACGTGTACCCGTGAGTGGGTGTGAGAGAACTAGTGCTTGCGTGCACCGCTTCTCTTCGTGAGAGTACAATATACTATGCCCAAAGAACGTCACGAAGAGTAATAGCATAAGTGTGTGACGTGAGCTAAAATAAAATGTGCGCGACGCCTTTTGTTTTTAGAAGTTCGAGGGTAGGTGTGAAGAGCACATATAGCGTGACGCCCACCAGATAGATAGACGGGGTGCAACGTGCGAAGTCTCGCGAGAGGACTCCGGAGAGTCGTGACTCGTGGAGGGTGCGTGTGTGAGAGACAGGGGGCATGTATCAATGCAATGCATGTGTCCGTAAATCATTATCCGACAAATGTTCGCCACAAGCCTTTTTCCGATGAACGCCGAAGAACCATTAGATCGGCATCGCATAAAGGTCGGGGTTTTGCCATGTCATTTAACGTAACAGCCACTCCTCCTACACACAAATCATCCAAGTGAGTGTTAGCAACCGCCAGATGCTCCTCCGTCCAAATGCAAGGTATATAGCTTTATTGAAAATTCAACCTCGCAAACTTTTACCGAGTTTTTGTGTACCAAATTGCACATGTAGAATACCCTGTATATATCATTTCATTCATCTTTGATAGGTAACTATGAAGATGGGGGAGGAGTCTACAAAGAAAGACCATCGTATCACCCGCAGCAATTTCAACCATCCTTTGGTGTCGAGGAATATTATAGGAACTCTATATGATATGATTTTTATAGGATTTTTTCCTTTCGAACCAATTGGTTCATAGGAATAGATTCATATACTCCACATTTCAATGGAAATAAACATGATATCATTTCTATAGCTTTAGAGCCACTTGGTTCATATGAATGGATTCCTATACTCCCTTAATTTCAAATGAAAATAAACATTAGCGCATATTCAATAGAAAAGTTACTATGATATGAACCAAATTAAATCTCTTTTCTAATCCCTCCTCATAGGAATTGAGATACATATCATCTGTAGATTCAATAGAAAAGTTCCTATGATGTGAACCAAATGACATCTCTTTTCCAATCCCTACTCATAGGAAATGAGATGCTCCATGTCATCTCTTTCACTACAACTTCCATGGATACATCTTCTATTCCGAAATAGATAGTACAACCCACTAGTAGCTTTTTTCCAAAACATGCAACTATGGCACAAGAACTATATAGTGTGCCAATAACTTTGAAAGATGGTCTCTGGATGAAGCTAATTCGATAGTGCACAAATGGCAAATCCGAGCACTACTGGCCATTGGATATCATCAACATTCCACCAGATCTGCCCCATGTATAATATAGAAGAATCCATGGTTGAACTTAAGCATAATGCACAAACCTCAAAACACAAGCACTTCTCCTTTGTTCTAGAATCTTCTGTGTCATAATTGATTTTTTTCTAAATGAATTGCCATTATTTGTTTTTTTACTTTATGCTTTACAATGCACAACCCCATGAATCTTAACATTTTTACAAAACTAATTGATTTTGACTGAGATGAACTATAAGAACTAAATGAACATCTACATCGTGCATATATGACTCAAAGCTTTACATGCTATAGTGTGTATTTATTCATAATTTGGTTTTGAAATCTCATGTGTTCAATGCATGTGTACCTTACTAGTTTTGACTAGAGTAGCAAATTTCACGCGGCCCGGGGTATATCAAAATGCAGGGCCCATGCATCATTGCCTTTCGGTCGAACCTACGTCCGCAATTTTTGTAATGCATTTATATCTCCACCGTCCTCGAACCCAAATTGTTGCCTCGCTCCCATAAAACCAAGCGCCCACACATATTTAAGGCGCCGACTCAACCCGCTTACTATGACGTGTCCTCAAGACGCTGTAGTACTCCTACAAACCCTACCGCCGCACTCATCATCGGTTTTCTTCAAGAGGACGAGGGAGAAGCCGATTTGTAGTGGAGGCGCTTTCAAACAAAAGGATCTGTAGTGGAGACCCCTACCCTAGGGTGCCCTAGGTAGCTGCCGCACGCATCATTGTTTTCTCTTTTCTTTATGCTCTTGCGCCATAGAGTGAAATGATGGTTGCTTAGTCCGTCCAGCTTAATGCGGGAAAGGTGGGGCTTTGTGATTTGACCCCTCATCGCTCATTTTCTACTACTGCTGCGCTACGAGCGGGGTGCCTTCAATTTCAACCGCTGCTTCGAACTGTAATTTGGTGCATCGCACGTGGAACAAGACGATGGACCAGCCACATGTCGGCCAAAGGGGTCCTATTAAGAGTGTCGCCATTTCGTGTGCGGACGGACCCTGCTTGAGTTGCTACGCCAACACGACAGGAGCAGCCTACCACCTGGTTTTGCTCCTTGATGAATCCCGACTATATTGATCTAAAAAGATACGTGCAAAACTACCCTCTCTGTCTTGGTTTTTTATTTTTAGGCGTCTCGGTTTATAGGGCATGCACGTAGTTCTAGGTCATCCATTTGACTAACTAAATATGAGTTACTATGTCACAAAAAGTATATCATTGGATTCTTAAGCGGGTGTAGTTATATCTAAAAGTCGAGGGCGGGGCTTTTCCTGTGTGGTAGGCGGGGCAATTCCGCCCAGTCGGTTCGACAGAGACGCGAGAAGACGAGGGAGTAGGCTATCGCAAACGAGAGTTGTGTGATTTGACAAATGAAGTTATCATGGACAGGTGGGGCCCCGTGATTTGACTCTACATTATCATTTTAACTGTGGCGCCACGACCGGGCGTGAGTCTCCCGATTCCCCGACCACCTCCATACAGTGCCTCTCCCAATGCTCCACCATGTAGTAGAGGCTGGCTCTTGCATGAGAGCCCACTTCTCCACTTTTTCCTTGCTCTCTTTCCTCCACATATGCAAAATGCCATGTAAAGCGACTATTGTACTTACTTGTCTTGTGCTAAGCTTGCCACATAGGCATAAAGTCTGATGTGGCAAGTTAATCAAGAAGACAGAGACTAGTTTGTTGACCCAAGGAAGAAACGGTGCTAAGCGCGCGTACCTAGGTGAAAAGACAATTTTGAGTCTACAGCTAATTAAATGAAGCTAACTTAGCAACAAAAACTAATAAGCACACCATTTCATTAGAAGAGGTCACTCCTTAGCAAATGCAATAAATACTAGTACTCCCTAGTATAAGAACATTTTTGGCACTACACTAGTGTCAAAAACGCTCTTATATTATGGGACGGAGGGAGTACGAAGAAAGATATAGAGAGAAGTAAAAAAATACACTTATAGCCAACCTTATAGCTAACCTTGTTGTAGTACGAGTGACTAAGTGATGACTATGTATGACATGCCAACATCAAATAGCCTAATGCACCGTGTTAAATCTCCAAGGGCGCGACCGCGCGAGCGACGCGACGGTCGTGGTAGGCGCGACCATGATACGGTCTGCTAGCAGCCCTTGGATCTGAGATCAAACGGTCGCAAGCTAAGTTGCATAGTTTAATTTCAGGTGTGCTTAGTTTAATTTGAGGGGTGTGTTGTGCTGAGCCCCTAGTAAAACTATGTGATGTTTCTTCTCGTTACTTTAACTCTTCAGTATGTACATACTACTAGTATTTCTTTAATAGAATTTAGCACCCCAATTAAGCACGTACTAGCTACATTTTTTAAAAGGCTAGAGTACTGTTCATCACATATATAACCAGTTAAGTTCTCAACCTAGAACGACATGCACACCATGTAGTAAATCGATACGGAGGAAGTATAGTAAAAATGAGGTGATTTTAGCGAGCGATCGGCGGGGGAGCATGGCCTGTCATGCGGTCCGACGTGTCATGATGTACCAAGGCGTCGCGCTGTCCTCTTGAGGCGTAATAATACTACGTGGTTTGAGATGATGGCAAACCGAAGTGTGAAATAATGGTTGCTTCGTCCGTTTAGGAAGGTGCGGCATTGTGATTTGACGTCTCATTGCTCATTACTACTACTGGGCTGGTATGAGTGGGGTGCGTCCCCCTGCTGTTCTGCACTATTATTTGGTGCTTGACACGTCGACCCGGTTGCTATATGTCCCACATGTCGGTGACAGGAAGTATAGAATTCATGAAAGGGAGCATCGACGGAGGAGTATACTACAGAATTCATGAAAGGGAGCGACTTAGTTTGGAAAAATCTGTTTTTACGGAGTACATACCCACTAGGGTTTATAGGGCTCATCTAAAAAACATTCGTTTTTCCATTTGATAGGTCTCAATTCTACTACTAGTAGTAGTACCATTACATGTTGGATTTCGAGGTGCGTTAGATCGCCCGATGCAAGCAGTGTCAAGAGGAAACTAACCAATGAATGTAGATGGAAATTTAGTGGTCATTCATGCATTCGTTATAATTAATGCCTTGGTAAACATAACTTCTTGAGAAAAATGAGTGTACTAATTACTTGTGCAAACTACGAAATTAATTCGACCACTCACCGTCTACGTTGATTGGAGAGATTTTGAAATTGAGCCATAACTGGAAAGGAGGGAGTAGTAACTTTTGTCTCGATTACTATTTGTGGCCTTGTATAGATGCAAAATGTATTTTTTTTATAGTGGCCTTGTATAAGTAAATGGAGGGAGTACTAAAGGACATATATATTCCAAACAATATGATAATCTCTAACCAAGGTACTAATAGGGACGAGGAGTAAACGGAGGAGCAGAAAATGTCTCCTCGTCATGAGCCATCACAGGCAGGCATGCAGGGAGCGGGCGAAGGCGACAAGAGTACTCCTACTGCACTGTAAGCAAGCTTCACCTCATGTCTGAGCCACCGCGCCTGCGGGCGAGGGAGACGGCGTACTAAGCAAGCTTCTCCTCATTCTGCGAGTTGACGGGACACATCAAAAGTACTCAAGTGTATAGAGCCTTGCCTCTAAGGTAGGCCCCACATGGTTTGCCTGTTTTTAACATAACACGTCAAGTCACAATTGGTTTGTTCACCCGTGGTAGACGATCCTCCCTCCACCAAGTGGACAACCAGTTCAATTGTCAAATTACAACGTGGGCTGCCTTTTCGTACAGAAATGAGATCCACCGTGTACCCGCGCGGGTGTGGTTGGGAAAGAGACGGGAGTACGTGCGTCATGCGTGCACCTTTTCTCTTCGTGCACGTCCCCCACGTACGTGGGTGTATGTGAGAGAGGTACGAACCTAGACATAATGCGCCATCAATCCCAATGCCTCCGCCTAGTCCGACCACCAGTCACCACCACGCCCCACTCCTCCTCACCTTATCTCTCATCTTTCTCCCTCCATTTTTATATACAAGGGGCCACTATCAAAATTACAATTTGTAGATATAGAAGGCCACTAACACTAATCGATGCAATATTAATGGTGTTGGCCTCATGGTACTAGCAAAGGAGGACATTAATTATCCCTTGCATGCATGCGGGAGTTTGTAAAAAAATGCATCTTGATGTTCCGTGCAATGCACGGGCATCTTGCTAGTCCATGAAAACAACACATGGCAAAATTCCACGGCAAACAAGGGATTTGAATCTGTTGGGAAGGGTTGTTTGGATCTTTCCCGGGGTAGCCAAAATATTGGCGACCCTTTTGTCCACCGGTGCCTTTGCCACCGATGAACGAGGAATGGCTCGGTGCTCATGCTGTCATGCATCCTCCAAATACAAGATGTTGGAGACGAGCTCAAGACGAGCTGTGTTTTTTGTCCCATAACGCCGCTTCGAGCCGCCTGCAGACCGACTCAAAGGACTCGCAAAATATGCCATCCAACCGTAGTCGCACACATTACGACAGCAATTCAACCAACCGGATGAAATTCATGCAAACACATAGAAAAACTGATATTTCATATAAACAACGACGGAAACCATATAAAATACAAGATTTTCATACAAACATGACAGATTTCATTACATTCAAATGAACTACGGGGTGCTAGTTCTGGACAGCATAGGTATATAATACCTGGCCTAAATGGTCGCTCGCCGATCGATTTGTGTTCCTCATGTCCGCAAAGACGATCATCGGACAGCCGGGAGCCCCGGAGGTATATGCTTCAGCGCAAAGGATGGCTCGCTTCCCCACTATCCAACTGATATCATTGGCTGATGCCGAAGATGATGGTGGCCTACACCGGTTCGAGTTCATCTCCGGCCACTACTTCGCCATGGCCGGCACCGGCTCGAGTTCATCCTAACATTCCCCTCTTCCGTGGAGCCCATGCAGGGTCGACGAAGGACCTCGCACCAAAAGGATCTCGAAAGACACCTACTGTGTATGCCGGCGTTGCCTCCGCAGTGGCCTTCATGGGACCCAAGCGGCGGCAGCCTCTCGTGTTCTACTTCTCCTCGATGATGGCGGCGGACGAGGAGGCGCTGGCCACCAACTCGTCGCTCTCCGCACACCCAGCTTCTTTCGCTGCTTGCATGGCACGGCCGCCGGCACGGGAGTCTCGGCCACAGAAACGGGAGATGCGGTACGAGGCGGCGGCGTGGACGGCAGCAACGACACCCGTGCGCCGCTCCTCGTCGAGTTGGCCTGGGGCGGCAACTGGCTCCGTTGGGCGAGGGGAGGGAGGTGGACCAACGAGCTGCATATCTCCTATCCGGCGGGCTACCCAGCCGGCTTGTATGCGGAATAACTACTCTTCGTAAGCCATTTTAAGAGTGGACAAAATGGTGAAGGAGGAGATAGAGGAGTAGTGGAGGTGTGCGATTCTTGGCTCTCGATAGACATGGTTCCGATGATGACTTCGATGACACCGATGAAGAACTATATTATCTTCTTCGTAGTGCTGCAAGCAAAACCCCTTGTTCATTCCGACATAATCCACTCTCTCGCCTCCCCGCTCTCTTTTTACTGCATTAGGACAACAACAATTCAATGTTACTTGTCATGTAGTTGTACCCTTTATCCTCTGCATGACCTGTCATTGCCACAGAAATAGATGAAACCCACTAGCATAAGTAGGAGTTGTTTGAGCCTGATGTGCCCACTCATTCATGCTTGTTTGTCATGCCTCGCTATTGCTTAGAGTTGTGTCAGTCCGATTCATCGGGAATGAATTGGAGGTGTGTGAACATGTCCTACTGCTGAGAGCTAAGTGTGTGAACACGATTTGTAAAGGTAGCGGTGAGAGGCCATGTAGGAGTACATGGTGGGTTGTCTCATTGCAGCCGCCCTCGTGAACTCGAGTTCTGTTTGTGATCCATGAATAGCTACTACCACACATTGGGATCCCATTGACCTCTCGCTTCTTAATCACCCTTGTTCTCCTCCGTGAGTTGCAACTAGTTTCGTGTTTGTAGGTAGTGTTAGTAGTCTACCAAGTGGCACCTGCATGTGGGGCTTGGGATGACTAGGCACCGTGGTCTGTACCAAGTGGCACCTGGATGGTGGACTTGGGAACCTCAGACACATCGGGGGCCGTGAGCGACACCCCGGCGGATCTCCTGCGGATGGAACCCGATAGGCGATAAACCTGACGAGACTTGAGTGTTTAGGTAGGTAGGCCGACTCCCTCGCCCGGCTTCCGCTGAAGCATGCCGTACATGACGGTACAGTATGAAGTGGCGAGAGCGCAGTGAAGAAGTACACCCTCGCAGGTTATCATTATCTATTCAATAGCCGGATTCTCGATATGGAAACTTGGACCCTTTGCAGCCTATAGACAAGTGAAAGTGGATACTCTAAAATACGCAAGATAAGCGTGAGTGCTATGGATGCGCTCTCAGAGGGGGACGGAGCGGATCCATAGTGGAGTATTGATATGGTGAATATGTGGACTCGCAGCGCCACCTCAAAAGAGTTACTTGCAATGTAGTTCAGATAGCCACCGAGTCAAAGCTGGCTTGTCGCAGTTAAAGTCCACCACCCCTTTGTTGAAAATGATGCATATGTAGTTAGTTCCGATGTAAGTCTTGTGGGTACATTTGTACTCACGCTTGCCTATTTTATGTTTTTGCAGAGAGACTTCTCCCACTAGTAGCTCCATGGACTTCGACGCTTAGCTTGTTACCTCACCACGATCTTGTGCCCTCGGCAGATCTGGTAGATAGTCGCTTTCAGCCTTTTTCTTTTGTAGATGTCTGTGACTGCACATGTTAAGCTTCCACTTGTGCTTTGACTTGTATGCTCAATGCTGGTCGTGAGACCCATGTTTGTAATATCTCGCCCTCGAGCCTAATGAATAAATACTTGAGTCGAGAGTCATGTTGTGATGCCATGTTGTATTTGCACATATCGAGCATATTGTGTGTATGTTGTTGAAATGCTTGGTCCGTGGGATCCGACTATCTAGTTGTTTATCCTTACTAGCCTCTTCATCGAAAATCTCCTAGTGTTTCCACCGAGCTATGGTAGCTTACTACCGCCCACTTAGGCTGGCCGGCATGTGTCCTTCTTCGCTCGTGTCTCTCGGAAATGTCACGCGATGAATACCGGAGTCCTTAGCCCGCCATGCCCGGTTCACGGAGTCCGCTAGCCCAAGGCCACCGATTCACTCAACATGACCGACACGCTCGATGTCGGGTCATGGATGCCCTCGTAAGTTTGTGCCACTTTGGGTTTACGACTAGCCATGTCAGCCCGGCCCTTATCATATGGATGCTACACTATCATATACGTGTGCCAAAAGGCACAAACGGTCCCGCAAAGGTAAGACACCGTGGAATACCGCAGCGTGAGGCCGCAAAGTGATATGAGGTGTTACATGCTAGATTGATGTGGCATTGAGTCGGGTCCCGACATCTACGGTGAACAGGACGATGTGATACCGACAAAGATCCAAGTCCACCTCCTTCAAACCAGCGATGAGATAATAAAATTCCGTGTCCATCCAACGGACCCAACAAAGACGGCCTCCATCGGGAACAGTTGAACTCGGTTGATCAGACCGCTGAATTCCTTCGGAAATTGGGATATTCGCCCGCATCCTTCTGACATGCCCGAATCCTCGCAGTTGGCGTAACACAGCCTAAACATCCTAAAGGATTTGGTTACCAAACAGGCTCTTCGACGATTTTCCGAGCCCAAAAGATGACATGGGAGAAGAGCTAGCCAACTATTGGAAGCGGATTCATTAGAGATATTAAACATCCGGACCTAGCAAATTTGGTGATGGTACCAAAGAAGAATAAATCCGCCTGTCGTCATTTTAAAGACATCAATAAAGCTTGCCCAAAGGATCCCTTCCTCTCCCCCGCATCGATCAAATTATCGATGCCACAGCGAGGCACGACTACAGTTTCCCGACGACATACTCCGCTATCATCAAATCAAGATGGCGGAAGCACCAAGCCGCAACGGCATTCATCACTCCATATGGACCATTCGCTTCAACACGCCCTTCGACTCAAAACGCCGCGCAACATATCACGCGATGATTCAAACATGTCCGCCACCCAGATCGGCAAAACAATGAGAGACATGTGAGACGACATAGTCGCAAAACAAAACACGCCGAACTTTAGTAGACGATTTGAGGCTCACATTCGACAACCTCGAGCATATGACATCAAGCTGAACTAAAAATGCTGCTGGGCATCAGCCGGAAAGCTGGCTTCATCAGATCTCGTAGAGGAATTGAAGCAACCGCTAAAATCCAGCTCACAGCTTGGATATTCCAAAAGACCTCAAGCAAATACAAAATTAACAGGATGCGTGGCAGCCTTAAGTTATCTCCGCTTAGGAGAAAAGGCGCTGTCTATCGCCTCCTCAAAGCGCACCGAACACTTCGAGTGGACGGATGCCGCCACCGCCGCACTCAAGAAATAAAGGCCATATTGGCAACAACCGTCCCCAGGCGCCACTTTGGGCGAACCAATGTTGTTATACATCGCAGCAACGCATTGTTGTAAGCGCGTCCTCGTCGTTTAACGAAAGTGATGTATGCATAAATTCTCTTCAAAACCAGTGTACTATGTATCCACCGTTAACCCCCAGAACTTCTACCCGCACTATCGAAGATAGCATATGTGTTCATGGCGCTCGAAAGCTCCGCACTACTTTCAAGAGTGCTCGATAACAACTCAAGTACCACTCAATGACATTATAAATAACCGCGACACAACGGGCAGGATAGCAAATGGGCCATCGAGCTCTTACCATTCAACATCACTTACAAACCTCGACGAGCTATAAAGTCACAAGTTTTGGCTGACTTGCCGAATGGACCTGCCGAACTCCTAAAGAGTACGACGATACTCCAATTGACTATGCATTTCGACGGGTTCAAATGTTGGTGCTGAAACCAACATCGGCAAGCACCGACCGCAAAGGATGATCGGGTGATCCTCAACATCAAAGATGATGGGCGCATGGACCACTTTAGAGGCTTGCGCGATTCGACGACGGTTCTGCTGCATTCACTCCCCGCCCCCATTGTTTGAGTTGGCGGTGCGAGTGCAGAGGCACCGCCGCCGACGCACAACACCTCTCGCGCTTTCCGAACCTGCTCATCGCCCCATCTTCCTCCATGTCATCATCTTCGCCCTCATCCTTGTCGCGCCATGGGGAGGCCTATCTCCTGCCGCTGCTCTTTGCCGCGCCTCCCCCGGCGGAAGCTTGCCGGATCCTCCGCCACCTTCCTGCCTTCTCCTTGTCGCGCGCCATATTCAGCTTTCTTCAGAGTCTACCATCCGCTCAACTTTCTTGCAGCTTGGAGGTCATGGCCTTGGTGCGTGGATCTTGCAAGATCGCTTGTCGGGAGTTGCCCGCTGTCGGGCGCCACCACATACCTCGCCGAGTCACAGCTTTGGCCTTTCGAGCCGCCTCGCTGCCGGAATGCTCGATAACCAGCACATCCTTAGCCTTTCTTTCCGTTGTTCCGCATCCGGTTCTTCCTTGCCGGGCGCGCCCTCACCGCCGATCCTTCGCTTCTCAGCTTCTCCGGGATTCTCTCCTCCTCAGCCCGTGCGCAGACTTGTTCGGCTAGAGCGATAGCTCCCTCGACATCTTCGATCTTGCATCGCCATCTCTCCTCATCCTGCGGTTACGACGTTTCGATGGAACGCTAATAACCGCGCGGGTGGACGTCGATGTTGCGCTGCACCGGCTGAATCTATATACTTGCCAGGGCTCTCCTTCCTTCGGGCGAAGCAGATGCAGGTCGCCAGCTGGCCACCGTGAAGGCGCCGACAAACCGATGGCACAGTCCGCCCATGAAGAGATGGAGTTGTTCGCAAGTGCATGAGCCAAGATCTCGGGTTTGAGCACCGCGGAAGTAGTTGGCGAGATCTTTCGCCGCTGGCCCTCCAAAGAGCTCGCACCGCGATGGTGTAGACGCCGAGGAACTCCGACGGATGTATCCTCGCCATCGCATTTTCGCACGTCGCTTGAAGTTCTGGTATCGCCATCGACTGCCGCAGCTCACGGTGAACGCAGGGCAACCGCCACAGACGGTAAGTCGCCTGCTCCTTCGGGCGCATGCATATCGGCTGGGGCCCATCGCGCTGGTCGATTGACGCCGCTTCTTCTCGCGCCGATGCGCAGTACGGGCTTTTCGTGTTGTCGCTCTTGGAGAACGGCGTTGATCACGGCGAGCTCAAGGGTCCGACGACGCGTTGAGTCGGTGTCGAGGTTGGCCCGCGAAGTCGGGCGACCTTGGCCTTCGGGCGGGAGTGCATGGTGGTGGCACCCAAAGCGGTCTTGTCGCCACCGCTTCGCCTCAGCGCTCTGCCGCTGCTTCGACGTGCTCGCTTGCCGGGCTTGTCGGCGCTGGCGGCCAATGAGGCTATAATGGCGCCCTCCGCCGCCGATGTCCGCGCCGAGGGTAATCTAGGAGCATTGGCTCGGGCCGCTTCCTCCGGAGTCTTGGGTGGCAGCAGAGCGGCGTGAGGTGCGGACATGCTCAAACTCCTAATAAAGGTTACAAGGAGCAACGTTCCCAGCGATCGATCGCCGCAAGGCCAGGTTGACGTACGTACGCTGCCTTGAGCGTCCCGCGACCCACCAGCTTGGCCTTGCTCCAACGCGAGCACGACGCCAGGAGCACCGTGGCGTTGTCGATCTTGCACCTCCTGGGAGGGGTGCGGTGGATGCGCAGACGCCGAACCTTGCGGGGCCTTGTCCTTGGACCGGGTGACGATGTGAGTACTTCGGCGCGCCACTCCTTTGCTGCCCGCCTCCGCCGGGCGCCCACCCCACCGCTGCTTGTTCGTGGCGTAGGACAGTCGCAGACGGAGCGCCACCTCAAGTCTTTCTTCGTGGCATGTCGATGAAGATGTTGATGTAGCGCCAGAGATGCCGGATCGAGCGCGACGACTCGACGCCCCTACTCGGCGCGCCGAGATGTCGTGGGGTTTTATGGGACATGAGCACCTATAGCAGGGGGCCCCTTCTTGTCCGGCAAGGAGCGGAGGGCGACGCAGAGCGATCGAGGCGGAGCACGCGGGATTTTACCCAGCTCGAGCTCTCCGAGAGATAAAACCCAACCGCTGCTTTGTGTTTGTATTTGTTCTTGCTCCAGAGCATGTGTACTGTGGTGTTGAATGAGTCGAATGAACCGACTGTGGAACCGAATTCAACCCCTTCTACTTGCGCATGGGCCCCTTTATAGTCTAAGGTCCCCACAGGCAGCGAGAAAAGGGGTAGAAAGGTAAAACGCAGGTTGGTACAACTGCTATTAACAAAGGTCCCTACCTAACTCGACGGCAGGGACAAGGGCATTTAATGCCCGTCCTGTCGCCTAACAAAGGCAAGGAAGCGACCGTTAGCGCCACCGATCGCCACGATGGCCTCCTTGTCACTTTGCTTGCCACTCGCGACCGCATGGCTGCACAACAAGGCCGCCACGTGCCTCGACAGTCCCTGGGTGACACGCCGTTGATGCACCGGAGCTGTGCAGAGGGCAGTTTGCCGCGCCGTTGTCTTGTCGCACCCGCAGCTTGCCGCTGGTTGGTCTTTGCCGGACGCCAAGGCCGCGACAAGTTTTCCGGTGCCTTGAGTTCTTCCAAGCCCTCTTGCCGGGTCTTTGTTCCTTCCCGGCAAGCTCCTCTTGCCGGGTCTTGTCCTTCCGCAAGCTCCTCTTGCCGTGGTCTTGTCTTCTTCGTAACACTTTGTTCTTGAAGGCCGCAATATAAGAATGAGGAAGGGTCTGGCGAAGCCTGCAAGCCTTGCCACAGACGCTTAACCAGACAAGTTCGGTACTAAGGTACCCCTACTTTAGCATAACCACAAAATGCCATCCACCAAATTAGAAGGCGTGGATGCGAAGAGTCACCTGGTCGCGGCGTAATGTAAGTCAGTGATCACAAAACCCCACCTCCCCGCAGCCTAAGTTTGATGGATGAAGCAACCATCATTTCACTCTTCGCTGAATCCCCTTCTCACCGCCTTCAAGAAAGGCAACACTCAGATTCCGCCATCGTTTTCTCCCAACGGGAAGGTAAGCGGATCTATGATGTTGGTATATTTCGCTCAGAGAAAAAACTTTGCAAAGCAAGAACCGATCCTCACTCTCTTTTTGTTTCATTGTCATTGTGATTGTGTTTTCAAAGTGGTCTCCTAGTATTCGCTGGCCTGTGAGGGACCAAGGAGAACTGTGCAAAGATCTACCGATATTGGAGCAGACACGGAGGCTGATCCCCACGAGATGTAAGGCTCCAAGAAGATGGAGGCAGCCACCGAGCCGACCCCGAGATACCACGGCCACTAAGATGGTCAACGCCTGCTTGAGGTTACAAACCGTGGCACCGCAGAGAGCAGTTTTCCTTCGAGGATGTGCCCCACCGCTGAGCTGCCTAAGGTGATTTTCTTTGCCAATCTCAATTGTGGTTTTTCATCTATGTATGTGGTGATTAATAATGCAAAATTTTATTAGCTTCGATGCCATGCTATACATAGTGGTTTAAATAACTTGTGTTTCATAATGAAAAGTAATCCGTAATTTGTTTATGTTTCAATTAGAGACCCGATGCGATAAGGATTGTGTGGTACATGTCACTCGCTATGAGGCGGATGACCTGAATATACGACCGGGAAAACAAAGTTCTTAGGCTGTTGATCCTCGAAGTCATTTGCGGTTATACCAATGAAGAGTTGTATTCCAGCCTCACCGTCGCGTGGTTGTCTGGTGTACAAGCACAAGAAGTTCGAAGCTACCTTCAGTGAGGCATATTGTTCTTGCAAGCTTACGTAGAAGATGACGCGGCATGCCTCCACAAACAAGTTTATCAAAGGGCAAAGCCACAAGGTTGTCTTCATCAAGGTTCACAGGATTGAGCTGATGCGACGCCCTCAATGATGTTCATGGCAACGTCCGCCTTGTGTCCATCCCAAATTAGATCGAGGCATGAAATAGTTTTCAAACTAGTGTTTAATAGTAGTTTGATTGTGTCTAATTATCCCAACCTTGCCTTCAATAGACCCTCTAGGCTAGTACTGCTTGAATCCATCTATGGAACTGCTGCTACTTTTGTGTGCCCGTGAATCATGTGAGAACCATCATAATTGTTGCCAAAACAGATGTGTCCTCTAGTTTTTTCATGAATATGGCATGGTAAGACATAAGTTGTCACGGTTTATCGTGACGAGCAGGTGCGACGACATGTGTATATTTGTAAACACTGTTGGTGCTACCCCACTTGTAAGAAGTTGCGCAAAAACACGGCACATTGGCTCAGCTCGCTTCAACACTAGGCTATCGACCAGCTAACAATCAACAATCTGTCATTCTGACATATAAGCAACTATGTATCTTGTTATAGTGGTTCATGCAGTTAACTGAGGCCACAATGTAAATTCCAAATGTTCACACGCTAGTCCAGTGCTCATGTGGAACACTCACATTAAACTCGTCTTCATAAAAAACTTGAAAAAGCATAAGTTAAGCAATCTTATACATCTCAATGATTCATAGAACATATCAAACATATACTAGTTCACGGCAAAAGACAAAGTTGTGAGAAGGTTTACAAATCAGAAAAACAAGCAAGGCTTCTCCAGCAAAGGGCCTCCGATAGGCTTAAATTTCCGGAATTCACTCCGTTTTTCTTGTTGCCACCATCCACGGTTAGGTTCTCTCATTCCGAATAACCAATTATAATTGTGTCTCACTGAATGCTGAACCGAACCATGCAAGGTAATCGACTGTGAAATTTTGTGCATTCCACTAAATTTAAGCACCGCTATTTGTAGAAATAAGGCACCACAATGCCGTTATCCGCGCACCAAAAAACTGCCAGCAATGCAAGCCTAGTCCTCGTCCATGGATGAACTGGTAGAAAGTGCATTCGCATTAGGATGCAGTTGAGCCGCCCTCGTGACTGCAATCAGACGTAAACGTATTTAATCAGCTTCTTTTAGATTGCGTTGGTCATTCTACCTTAGTTACTACCAATGTAGGAATACCTTGAAGACTGGAGGTTAGACAACGACAACGAGTGATAGGCATCTCATTTTGCGCAGTTGTACTAAAACTGAGGTGTGTGCTTTTGATTGCGCGGATAGAAACGATATGGAGACAGACATCCCAAAACGATATGGAGAAAGACATCCCTGTTTGCGCAAATACAATAAGATTATTTAAATAAAGGATGTATATTTGTAGTGGCGTATGATTAACAAAGCATCTATTGTGTTATAATTGGCACTAGATTGATAGTATGAAGAGTCCTTAAGTAAGTAGCATCACATCAAATCAACAATGCCACTAGATTAACATGCGAATAATAGCATTAGTATTACTGCATGAGAGAAAGACATGGTCAAAATGTGCAATCAAACTTTCAGTTCCACTTGGATGAAGCAATGTTAATGTGTGAGATTTAAGTGTAACCAAAAACACAATTCATGGGAAATAAAGCAAGACGAAGCACTTCACAAAATGGTGGTGGCATTGCTTCAATTTATCGATGGCACTAGACCATTACTTATAGTGACATTAGGTGGCATTGCTTAATGCTTCATGTGATTTTACATTAACGGTAAGATATGGGCGAGGGACGTAGGGGCATAAAGTGGTGAGGCAGATGTGGCTGCCGAGAGCGGCAAACACTCAGCAGCATGTCTCATTTGTCCCATTTTTTATCTCCTCGGCGACATTTTCCTATGTAGCAGTGAAATCTAGACCTGCTCATTCTCATTTGCATTCCCCCAACACCCTACACTTTCTTTCCTTTCTCAACGAAGAGATAGGTCCACTTCCCCCACCTTCGCCATCCACCATGCTTTCTTCGTTTTCAACCAAGAGACCGGTTGGGTAAAAGATTCACTACTTTCCCCGCTTTCCTCCTAGAACCAAGTCCTAGATTCATGCAAACTTTCCCACTTTCTTCCCTGCTTGAACCAACTCTTAGAGTCGACTATATGAACTAGCTTTACCTATAATGATAGTAAAAGTCTAGGTGGCTTTGGAACAGCGGACCGAAGTAGAAAAGGATCCACACGAAGGGAGCTGGGGCAGTAGAGCAAGGCAGGTGTTCCGTTTCAAAGGAATATATACCTGAGGGTCGTCGGCATGTGGCAAAGACGGCGTCGGCAGGCCGCATCTTGGCCACAATACCGCAGGGAGGAAGAAGGGCTCGGAGTCCCTCCCAAGACGGCACTCTCTCGGAGAGAACGACACGGCCGCCGATCGGGATGCGCGGGCAGCCGTTGGTCTCCCTAACTGCCGACGAAAAAGTGAATGATGCACCTACACCCCCGCCTGCCGAGGTTATCCGACCAGATTTGTGACCAGCCGTGAGCGAGAGAGAGTGTGGCCACCTATGTCTTGCTTAGATCTGAGAGCATGAGAGAGTGAATGAGGAACCCTAGTAAAGCAAGCGCTAAGGCTCCTTCTATATATAGTGGAGTGACCTTGTTGTACCAGTCAAAAAAAGCTCCTACGGTACCCTGAGTGGGTGTGAGAGAACTAGTGCATGCGCACCGCTTCTTCGTGAGAGTACAATATACTATGCCCAAAGAACGTTCACGAAGAGTAATAGCATAAGTGTGTGACGTGAGCTAAAATAAAATGTGCCGACGCCTTTGTTTTTAGAAGTTCCGAGGGTAGGGTGAAGAGCACATATAGCGTGACGCCCACCAGAGATAGATTTGGTGCAACGCATGAAGTCTCAGAGAGGACTCGGAGAGTCGGACTCGTGAGGGTGCGTGTGTGAGAGACAGGGGGGCATGTATCAATGCAATGCATGTGTCCGTAAATCATTATCCGACAAATGTTCGCCACAAGCCTTTTCCTGATGAACGTCGTAAGAACCATTAGATCGGCATCGCATGCTGTCGGTTTGCCATGTCATTTAATGTAACAGCCACTCCTCCTACACACAAATCATCCAAGTGAGTGTTAGCAATCGCCAGATGCTCTCCTCCGAAATGCAAAGGCATATAGCTTTATTGAAAATTCAACCTCGCAAACTTTTACCGAAGTTTTTGTGTACCAAATTGCACATGTAGAATACTCAGATATATCATTTCATTCATCTTGATAGGTAACTATGAAGATGGGGGAGGAGTCTACAAAGAAAGACCATCGTGATCACCCGCAGCAATTTCAACCATCCTTGGTGTCGAGGAATATTATAGGAACTCTATATGATATGATTTTTATAGGATTTTTCCTTTCGAACCAATTGTTCATAGGAATAGATTCATATACTCCACATTTCAATGGAAATAAACATGATATCATTTCTATAGCTTTAGAGCCACTTGGTTCATATGAATGGATTCCTATACTCCCTTAATTTCAAATGAAAATAAACATTAGCGCATATTCAATAGAAAAGTTACTATGATATGAACCAAATTAAATCTCTTTTCTAATCCTCTCCTAGGAATTGAGATACATATCATCTCTAGATTCAATAGAAAAGTTCCTATGATGTGAACCAAATGACATCTCTTTCCAATCCCTACTATAGGAAATGAGATGCTCCATGTCATCTCTTTCACTACAACTTCCATGGATACATCTTCTATTCCTAAATAGATAGTACAACCCACTAGTAGCTTTTTTCCAAAACATGCAACTATGGCACAAGAACTATAGTGTGCCAATAACTTTGAAAGATGGTCTCGGATGAAGCTAATTCGAGTGCACAAATGGCAAACCGAGCACCATCGGCCATTGATATCATCAACATTCCACCAGATCTCCCCATGTATAATATAGAAGAATCCATGGTTGAACTTAAGCATAATGCACAAACCTCAAAACACAAGCACTTCTCCTTTGTTCTAGAATCTTCTCGTATCATAATTGATTTTTTTTCTAAATGAATTGCCATTATTTGTTTTTTACTTTATGCTTTACAATGCACAACCCCATGAATCTTAACATTTTTATAAAACTAATTGATTTTGAATGAGATGAACTATAAGAACTAAATGAACATCTACATCGCATATATGACTCAAAGCTTTACATGCTATAGTGTGTATTTATTCATAATTTTTTTGAAATCTCATGTGTTCAATGCATGTGTAACTAGTCCGGTCCAGCTGCACGCGGAAAGGTGGGCCAGGATTAACCTCATCGCTCATTTTCACCATTGCTGGCGCTTACGAAATGGGTGCCTACCCCAACCGCTTCGAATCAGAATTTGGGTGCATCGTGACGGAACAGACGATGGACCAGCCACATGTCGGCCAAAGGGGTCCTATTAAGAGTGTCGCCATTTCGTGTGCGGACGGATTTCGCTTTGAGTTGCTACGCTAACACGACAGAGCAGCCTACCACCTGGTTTTGCTCCTTGATGAACCCAATTATATTGATCTAAAAAGATACGCAAAACTACCCTCTCGCCTTGGTTTTTTATTTTAGGCCTCCTCGGTTTATAGGGCATGCACGTAGTTCTAGGTCATCCATTTGACTAACTAAATATGAGTTACTATGTCACAAAAAGTATATCATTGATTCTAAGCGGGTGTAGTTTATCTAAAAGTCGAGGGCGGGCTTTTCTCGTGGTGGTAGGCGGGCATCCGCCCAAATGGTTCGACAGAGACGCGAGAAGACGAGGGAGTAGGCTACTGCAAACGAGAGTTGTGTGATTTGGATGAAGTTATCACTGGACAGGTGGGGCCCCTGATTTGACTTGCCATTATCATTTTAACTGTGGCGCCACGACCGGGCGTGAGTCTCCCGATTCCCACCACCTCCATACAGTGTGCCTCTCCCAATGCTCCACCATGTAGTAGAGGCGGCTCTGCATGAGAGCCCACTTCTCCACTTTTTTCCTTGCCTCTCTTCCTCCACATATGCAAAATGCCATGTAAAGCACTATTGTACTTACTTGCTCTTTAGGTAAGCTTGCCACATAGGCATAAAGTCCATGTGGAGTTAATCAAGACAGAGACTAGTTGTTGACCCAAGAAAACGGTGCTAAGCGCTGCTTACCTAGGTGAAAAGACATTTTGAGTCTACAAATAATTAAATGAAGCTAACTTAGCAACAAAAACTAATAAGCACCATTTCATTAGAAGAGGTCACCTTAGCAAATGCAATAAATACTAGTACTCCCTAGTATAAGAACATTTTTGGCACTACACTAGTGTCAAAAACGCTCTTATATTATGGGACGGAGGGAGTACGAAGAAAGATATAGAGAGAAGTAAAAAAATACACTTATAGCCAACCTTATAGCTAACCTTGTTGTAGTACGAGTGACTAAGTGATGACTATGTATGACATGCCAACATCAAATAGCCTAATGCACCGTGTTAAATCTCCAAGGGCGCTAATCACAAGAGCGACGCTGACGGTCGTGGTAGGCGCGACCATGATACGTCCGCTAGCACCCTGATCTCGAGATCAAACGCCGCAAGCTGTTGCATAGTTTAATTTCAGTGTGCTTAGTTTAATTTGAGGGTGTGTTGTGTCGAGCCCCTAGTAAAACTATGTGATGTTTCTTCTCACATTTTAACTCTTCAAGATGTACATACTACTAGTATTTCTTTAATAGAATTTAGCACCCCAATTACACGACTAGCTACATTTTTAAAAGGCTAGAGTACTGTTCATCACATATATAACCAGTTAAGTTCTCAACCTAGAACGACATGCACACCATGTAGTAAATCGACACGGAGGAAGTATAGTAAAATGAGGTGATTTTAGCGAGCGATCGGCGGGGAGCATATTCATTGCATGGTCCGACGTGTCATGATGTACCAAGGCGATGCGCTGTGTCCTCTTGAGGAGGAAGCAATACTACGTGGTTTGAGATGATGGCAAACCGAAGTGTGAAATAATGGTTGTCGTCTGCTTAGGAAGGTGCGGCATTGTGATTTGACGCCTCATTGCTCATTACTAATGGGCTGGTATGAGGTGCGCCCCCCGTTGCTCGCACTATTATTTGGTGCTTGACACGTCGACCGTTATATATGTCCACATGTCGGTGACAGAAGTATAGAATTCATGAAAGGAGCATCGACGGAGTATACTACGTAATTCATGAAAGGGAGCGACTTAGTTTGGAAAAATCTGTTTTTACGGAGTACATACCACTAGGGTTTATAGGGCTCATCTAAAAACATTCGCTTCCATTTGATAGGTCTCAATTCTACTACTAGTAGTAGTACCATTACATGTTGGATTTATGCGATCGCCGATGCAAGCAAAGGTCAAGAGGAAACTAACCAATGAATGTAGATGGAAATTTAGTGGTCATTCATGCATTCGTTATAATTAATGCCTTGGTAAACATAACTTCTTGAGAAAAATGAGTGTACTAATTACTTGTAAACTACTTAAATTAATTCACCACTCACCGCTCACGTGGATTGGAGAGATTTTGAAATTGAGCCATAACTGGAAAGGAGGGAGTAGTAACTTTGTCTCGATTACTATTTGTGGCCTTGTATAGATGCAAATGTATTTTTTTATAGTGGCCTTGTATAAGTAAATGGAGGAGTACTAAAGGACATATATATTCCAAACAATATGATAATCTCTAACCAAGGTACTAATAGGGACGAGGAGTAAACGGAGGGAGTAGTAAAAATGTCTCCTCGTGTGAGCCACCTGCCACATGGGCGAGGGGATGTATATGGCGACAGTAGTACTCCTACTGCACTGTAGCAAGCTTCACCTCATGCTGCGAGCCACCGCGCCTGCATGCAGGGAGACGCGACTAAGCAAGCTTCTCCTCATTCTGCAGTTGACGGACACATCAAAAGTACTCAAGTGTATAGAGCCTTGCCTCTAAGGTAGGCCCCACATGGTTTGCCTCTTTTTAACATAACACGCCAAGTCACAATTGGTTTGTTCACGTGGTAGACGATCCTCCCTCCACCAAGTGGACAACCAACAATTGTCAAATTACAACGGGCTGCCTTTTCGACAGAAATGAGATCCACCGTACCCGCTGGGTGTGGTTGGGAAAGAGACGGAGTACGCATGCATGCGTAACCTTTCTTCAGGCACGCCCCCACGTGACGTGGGTGTGTGAGAGAGGTACAAACTAGACATAATGCGCCATCAATCCCAATGCTCCGCCTAGTCCGACCACCACCACCACCACGCCCACTCCTCCTCACCTTATCTCTCATCTTTCTCCTCCATTTTTATATACAAGGCCACTATCAAAATTACAATTTGTAGATATAGAAGGCCACTAACACTAATCGATGCAATATTAATGGTGTTGGCCTCATGGTACTAGCAAAGGAGGACATTAATTATCCCTTGCATGCATGCGGAGTTTGTAAAAATGCATCTTGATGTTCCGCAATGCACGGGCATCTTGCTAGTCCATGAAAACAACACATGGCAAAATTCCACGGCAACAAGGGATTTGAATCTGTTGGGAAGGGTTGTTTGATCTTTCCGGGTAGCCAAAATATTGGCGATTTTTGTCCACCCGTGGTTTCCACCGATGAACGAGGAATGGCTCGGTGCTCATGCTGTCATGCATCCTCCAACAAGACATGTTGAGACGAGCTCGACGAGCGTGTTTTTGTCCCACAACGCCTTGACCGCCGCAGACCGACTCCAAAGGACCCGCAAAAATACATCCAACCGTAGTCGCACACATTACGACAAAGAATTCAACCAACCGATGAAATTCATGCAAACACATAGAAAAACTGATATTTCATATAAACAACGACGGAAACCATATAAAATACAAGATTTTCATACAAACATGATGATTTCATTACATTCAAATGAACTACGGGTGCTAGTTCGACAGCATAGGTATAATACCTGGCCTAAATGGTCGCCGACGATTTGTGTTCCTCATGTCCGGCAGACGATCATCGGACAGCCGGAGCCCCGAGGTATATGCTTCAGCAAAGGATGGCTCGCTTCCCCACTATCCAATCGATCATTGGCTGGTCGATGCCAAGATGATGGTGGCCACCGGTTCGAAGTTCATCTCCGCCACTACCGCCATGGCCGCACCGCTCGAGTTCATCCTAACATTCCCTTCCGTGGAGCCCATGCAGGGTCGACGGCGACCTCGCACAAAAGGATCTCGCAAGACACCTATCGTATGCCGGCGCCGCCGCAGCGGGCCTTCATGGGACCAAGCGCGGCAGCTTCGTGTTTACTTTCTCGGCGATGGCGGCGACGAGGAGGCGCTGGCCACCAACTCGCCGCTTCTCCGCGACACCCAGCTTCTTTCGCTGCTTGCATGGCACGGCCGCCGCACGGGAGTCTCGCCACGTAAACGGGAGATGCGGTACGAGGCGCGGCGGGACGGGCAGCATCAAGGCCCGCCTGCTGAAAGGGTTCGCGGCAAATCGCTCATGGCGAGGGGAGGAGGTGGACCAACGAGCTGCATATTCCCTATCCGCGGGCTACCCAGCCGGCTTGTATGCGGAATAACTACTCTTCGAAGTTTTAAGAGGGACAAAAGTGAGGAGATAGAGGAGAGTGGAGGTGTGCG
>JAHHZJ010002009.1:0-46168 GCA_021437245.1 Aegilops speltoides
TGGTCCCTTTAAGGTGTTGGAGAAAGTAAATGATAATGCATATAAACTTGAGCTGCTGGAGATTTTGGGGTTAGTCCACTTTTAACATTGCAGATTTGAAGCCATATTTGGGTGAGGAAGATGAGCTGCCGTCGAGGGCGACTTCATTTCAGAAGGGGAGCATGATGAGGACATCAATACCATTGTTACACCCACAGCCCCTGCTGCTATACATCTTGGACCAATTACTAGAGCTCGCATGCGCCAACTAAATTACCGGTACTTTCGTTTCTTGGTAATGATTCTAATGTTCATGAGAATATGATGCTGCCTAAATTTGATACATTTGTTTTGCTTACAAATGAAGGGCCTAGCTTGGAGAAGGATGAACATTGGAGCAGAACCTACATGGAGTTGATGGCATGCTTGAGGATCAAGCGGAGTTACAAGTGATGATTTCAGGACTTTGAAGCCACCATAATGAGTGCATGAAGCCTTGGACGAAATATACAAGATGCCACTTCATAAATTTCGTCCGAGAGGCTATTCTAGGTCTTTGCGTCACCTTATTATTGAGCCAGACCCATGTAATTTCGAAATACATTAGTATAGGCTATTTTTAGAGTCCGTATGTGTGGGGAAACAAGAGATAGGGTTAGTTTGGACCCCTCCACCAAGGGCCACGAAATTCTCCCCTCTTCCTCCATATATACAGCCCTTAGGGCACCGTTTAGACTTTGGGTTTTGTTTAGATCAAAAGTTAGCCATAGCTGCAACCGGCGTGCCGTTTGTGTTCAACGACCGGACAAAGCGTCCGAGAACCCCACCTTGATCAATAAAGCTTTCATCTTATATTACGCAATATCCAGATTGCAATCTCAGTTTCTTGCTTGTTCTTCGTTTGCTCGCGGAAATAGACCCTCGTGGTCAGGTTGATCATGCTCGGCGTGGTCAATAACCTCTCGGGGTTGGTTTAGCGATTGCTAAGCGCGGCGTCCTCGCCGCTTCGTAGTCGGATCGTCAAAGTCGACTTCCACCAGCGAAATCCACCATCTCATCGAAAGGCGGGACACCTTTGCCTCTATCGGTTTGATACTTATGTATGCGACCACGAACTCGGAATAACAAAATTATGACCGTTTTAGTGAACATCTGTCCATTCTATGGCAGTCCTTGAAAATACTTCATTTTCTCGTCGCTTTTTGCTGATTGCCCCAAAATTTCTTGTCCTCTATAGAGGAGATATCGTTTCCACATATATATTGACCGATGCAGGGAATGCCCTTTTGTTCTTGGCTTTCCGCGCATGAGTTACAGCATGCCATCCGCGAAAACAAGGAGAATAAGGTATATAGCGCTGGATTTTCTTCAATTCGGCCAAATGAGATTGCCGGATCATAGAGCATCTCTGAGAAAATACGTTTGTCCCTACCAGGGGGGCTAATGTCTATTAGCAACATAATCTCTCGAATTTCCTTCAAAAGGAAGTGCCAATGGGTTCAGAAACTTGTTTGAAAAACAGCGACGAATGATGTTCTTTGACTTTCAGGGCCAAAAGTCCTGCTTAAGGCTGAATTTGAGGTACTCAGGCCTCTGGCATAAGCGGAGTATTTTTGGATTCGCGCACTTGCAGCAGCAGTTTAATACTTATGGGTCCAACACGGACTCGAATGACAAAATTATGACCATTTTAGTGAACATCTGTCCATTCTATGGCACTCCTTGAAAGTACTTCATTTTCTCGTCGCTTTTTGCTGATTACCCCAAAATTTCTTGTCCTCTATAGAGGAGATAACGTTTCCACATATATATTGACCGATGCAGGAATGCCCTTTTGTTCTTGGCTTTCGCGCATGAGTTCTGACATGCCATCCGCGAAAACAAGGAGAATAAGGCATATAGCTGCTAGATTTTCTTGAATTCTGGCCCAATGAGATTTCCGGATCATAGAGCATATGCAAAACCTCGTTTGTCCCTACCGAGAGGCTAATGTCTATAAGCAACATAATCTCTCGAATTTCCTTCAAAGGAAGTGCCAATGGGTTGAAACTTCTCAATAAAACAATGACGAATGATGTTCTTTGACTTTCGGGGCCAAAAGGTCCTGCTTAAGGCTAATTTGAGGTTATCGGGCCTCTGGGCATAGCGAGGTATTTTTTGGATTCAGCGCTCTTGTGAAGCAGTTTGAGTACTTATGGGTCGGACACGGACTCCGAAAAATTATGACCGTTTTAGTGAACATCTGTCCATTCTATGGCAGTCCTTGAAAGTACTTCATTTTCTCGTGCGCTTTTTGCCTGATTGCCCCAAAATTTCTTGTTCTCTATAGAAGAGATATCGTTTCCACATATATATTGACCGATGCCAGTAATGCCCTTTTGTTCTTGGCTTTTCACGCGCATGAGTTACAGCATGCCATTCGGTGAAAACAAGGAGAATAAGGCATATAGCCGCTGGATTTTCTTCAATTTACGGCCAAATGAGATTGCCCGTATCATAGAGCATCTGTAGAAAGGTACGTTTGTCCTTACCAGGGGGGCTAATGTCAATAAGCAACATAATCTCTCGAATTTCCTTCAAAAGGAAGTGCCAATGGGTTCAGAAACTTGTCTAAAAAACAGCGACGAATGATGTTCTTTGACTTTCAGGGCCAAAAAGTCCTGCTTAAGTCTGAATTTGAGGGTACTCCGGGCCTCTGGGCATAAGCGAGTATTTTTGGATTCATGCGCTCGCCTCGAGCAGTTTGAGTACTTATGGGTCTGAGACGGACTCCAAAAGACAAAATTATGACCGTTTTACTAAACATCTGTCCATTCTATGGCAGTCCTTGAAAGTACTTCATTTCTCGTGCGCTTTTTGCCTGATTGCCCCAAAATTGCTTGTCTCCTATAGAGGAGATATCGTTTCCGCATATATATTGACCAATGCCAGGAATGCCCTTTAGTTCTTGGCTTTCACACGCATAAGTTACGGAATGCCATCCAGCGAAAACAAGGAGAATAAGGCATATAGCCGCTAGATTTTCTTTAATTTATGGCCAAATGAGATTGCCCGGATCATAGAGCATCTGCAGAAAGGTATGTTTGTCCCTACCAGGGGGCTAATGTCTATAAGCAACATAATCTCTCGAATTTCCTTCAAAAGGAAGTGCCAATGGCTTCAGAAACTTGTCTATGAAACAACAACGAATGATGTTCTTTGACTTTCAGGGCCAAAAAGTCCTGCCTAAGGCTGAATTTGAGGGTACTCCGGGCCTCCTGGCGGAAGCGTGGAGTATTTTTTGGATTCACGCGCTCGCCACGAGCAGTTTGAGTACTTATGTGTCCGACATGGAGTCCGAATGACAAAATTATGGCCGTTTTAGTGAACATCTATCCATTCTATGGCAGTCCTTGAAAGTACTTCATTTTCTCGTGCGCTTTTTGCCTGATTACCCCAAAATTTCTTGTCCTCTATAGAGGAGATAACGTTTCCACATATATATTGACCGATGCCAGGAATGCCCTTTTGTTCTTGGCTTTCCGCGCGCATGAGTTCTGACATGCCATCCGTGAAAACAAGGAGAATAAGGCATATAGCCGCTAGATTTTCTTCAATTTATGGCCCAATGAGATTTCTCGGATCATAGAGCATATGCAGAACCTACGTTTGTCCCTACCAGGGGGGCTAATGCCTATAAGCAACATAATATCTCGAATTTCCTTCAAAAGGAAGTGCCAATGGGTTCAGAAACTTCTCTATAAAACAGCGATGAATGAAGTTCTTTGACTTTCAGGGCCAAAAAGTCTTGCTTAAGGCTGAATTTGAGGTACTCGGGCCTCTGGCGCAAGCGGAGTATTTTTGGATTCACGTGCTGCTTGTGAGCAACTTGAGTACTTATGGGTCCGACCACGGACTCGAATGACAAAATTATGACCGTTTTAGTGAACATCTCTCCATTCTATGGCGGTCCTTGAAAGTACTTCATTTTCTCGTGCGCTTTTTGCTGATTGCCCCAAAATTTCTTGTCCTCTATAGAGGAGATCATTTCCACATATATATTGACCAATGCCGATAATGCCCTTTTGTTCTTGGCTTTCCGCGCATGAGTTACTGACAAGCCATCCGGTGAAAACAAGGAGAATAAGGCATATAGCCGCTGGATTTTCTTCAATTCTGACCAAATGAGATTGCCGGATCATAGAGCATCTGTAGAAAGATACGTTTGTCCTTACCGGGGGCTAATGTCAATAAGCAACATAATCTCTCGAATTTCCTTCAAAAGGAAGTGCCAATGGGTTCAGAAACTTGTCTAAAAAACAGCGACGAATGATGTTCTTTGACTTTCGAGGTCAAAAGTCCTACTTAAGTCTGAATTTGAGGTACTCGGGGCTCTGGGCATAGCGAGTATTTTTGGATTCGTCGCGCTCGCCTTGAGCAGTTTGAGTACTTATGGGTCGAGGCGGCCTCGAAAGACAAAATTATGACCGTTTACTAAACTTCATCCATTATATGGCAGTCCTTGAAAGTACATCATTTCTCGTGCGCTTTTTGCCTGATTGCCCCAAAATTTCTTGTCCCCTATAAAGGGGATATCGTTTCCGCATATATATTGACCAATGCCAGGAATGCCCTTTTGTTCTTAGCTTTCCGCGCATAAGTTATAGCATGCCATCCGTGAAAACAAGGAGAATAAGGCATATAGCGCTAGATTTTCTTCAATTCTGACCAAATAAGATTGCCGGATCATAGAGCATCTGCGAAAGGTATGTTTGTCCCTACCGAGGGGCTAATGTCTATAAGCAACATAATCTCTCAATTTCCTTCAAAACAAAGTGCCAATGGCTTCAGAAACTTGTCTATGAAACAGCGACGAATGATGTTCTTTGACTTTCGGGGCCAAAAGTCACCTTAAGGCTGAATTTGAGGTACTCCGGGCTTCTGGCGGAGCGTGGAGTATTTTTTGATTCTTGCGCTACTTGTGACAGTTTGAGTACTTATGTGTCCAACATGGAGTCCGAATGACAAAATTATGGCCGTTTTAGTGAACATCTATCCATTCTATGGCAGTCCTTGAAAGTACTTCATTTTCTCGTGCGCTTTTTTCCTGATTACCCCAAAATTTCTTGTCCTCTATAGAGATAACATTTCCACATATATATTGACCGATGCCAGGAATGCCCTTTTGTTCTTGGCTTTCACGCGCATGAGTTCCAGCATGCCATCCGGCGAAAACAAGGAGAATAAGGCATATAGCCGCTAGATTTTCTTCAATTCTGGCCCAATGAGATTTCTCGGATCATAGAGCATATCACGAGAACCTCGTTTGTCCCTACCAGGGGGGCTAATGCCTATAAGCAACATAATATCTCGAATTTCCTTCAAAAGGAAGTGCCAATGGGTTCAGAAACTTCTCTATAAAACAGCGATGAATGAAGTTCTTTGACTTTCAGGGCCAAAAAGTCTTGCTTAAGGCTGAATTTGATGGTACTCCGGGCCTCCTGGCGCAAGCGGGGAGTATTTTTTGGATTCACGTGCTCGCCGCGAGCAGTTTGAGTACTTATGGGTCCGACACGGACTCCGAATGACAAAATTATAACCGTTTTAGTGAACATCTCTCCATTCTATGGCAGTCCTTGAAAATACTTCATTTTGTCGTGCGCTTTTTGCCTGATTGCCCCAAAATTTCTTGTCCTCTATAGAGGAGATATCGTTTCCACATATATATTGACCAATGCCAGTAATGCCCTTTTGTTCTTGGCTTTCACGCGCATGAGTTACAGCATGCCATCCGGTGGAAACAAGGAGAATAAGGCATATAATATGGATTTTCTTCAATTCTGACCAAATGAGATTGCTCGGATCATAGAGCATCTGTAGAAAATGCGTTTGTCCTTACCAGGGGGGCTAATGTCAATAAGCAACATAATCTCTCGAATTTCCTTCAAAAGGATGTGCCAATGGGTTCAGAAACTTGTCTAAAAAACAGCGATGAATGATGTTCTTTGACTTTCAGGGTCAAAAAGTCCTACTTAAGTCTGAATTTGAGGGTACTCCGGGCCTCTGGCATAATGAGTAGTTTTTGGATTCGTGCGCTTCGCCTCGGCAGTTTAGTACTTATGGGTCGAGGCGGCCTCCAAAAGACAAAATTATGACCATTTTACTAAAAATCTGTCCATTCTATGGCAGTCCTTGAAAGTACTTCATTTCTCGTGCGCTTTTTGCCTGATTGCCCCAAAATTTCTTGTCCCCTATAGAGGGGATATCGTTTCCATATATATTGACCAATGCTAGGAATGCCCTTTTGTTCTTGGCTTTCCGCGCATAAGTTCTGATATGCCATCCGTGAAAACAAGGAGAATAAGGCATATAGCCGCTAGATTTTCTTCAATTCTGGCCAAATGAGATTGCGGATCATAGAGCATCTGCGAGAAAGGTATGTTTGTCCCTACCGAGGCTAATGTCTATAAGCAACATAATCTCTCAATTTCCTTCAAAGGAAGTGCCAATGGGTTGAAACTTGTCTATAAAGCTGCGACGAATGATGTTCTTTGACTTTCGGGGCCAAAAGCCCTGCTTAAGTCTGGTTTGGGGTACTCGGGCCTCTGGCATAAGCGAGTATGTTTTGGATTAGCGCTCTTGTGAAGCAGTTTAATACTTATGGGTCCGACACGGACTCGAATGACAAAATTATGACCGTTTTAGTGAACATCTGTCCATTCTATGGCGGTCCTTGAAAATACTTCATTTTCTCGTGCGCTTTTTGCTGATTGCCCCAAAATTTCTTGTCCTCTATAGAGGAGATATCATTTCCACATATATATTGACCGATGCCAGGAATGTCCTTTTGTTCTTGGCTTTCACGCGCATGAGTTACGGCATGCCATCCGGTGAAAACAAGGAGAATAAGGCATATAGGCGCTGGATTTTCTTTAATTTACGGCCAAATGAGATTGCCCGAATCATAGAGCATCTGTAGAAAGGTACGTTTGTCCCTACCAGGGGGGCTAATGTCTATTAGCAACATAATCTCTTGAATTTCCTTCAAAAGGAAGTGCCAATGGGTTCAGAAAGTTGTCTGAAAAACAGCGACAAATGATGTTCTTTGACTTTTAGGGCCAAAAAGTCCTGCTTAAGGCTGAATTTGAGGGTACTCTGGGCCTCCTGGTGCAAGCGGGGAGAAGTTTATGGATTCACGCGCTCGCCGCGAGCAGTTTCAGTACTTATGGGTCCGACACGAACTCTGAATGACAAAATTATGACCGTTTTAGTGAACATCTGTCCATTCTATGGCAGTCCTTGAAAGTACATCATTTTCTCGTGCGGTTTTTGCCTGATTGCCCCAAAATTTCTTGTCCTCTATAGAGGAGATATCGTTTCCACATATATATTGACCGATGCCAGGAATGCCCTTTTGTTCTTCACTTTCACGCGCATTAATTCTGACATGCCATCTGGCGAAAACAAGGAGAATAAGGCATATAGCCGCTAGATTTTCTTCATTATCTGGCCAAATGAGATTGCCGGATCATAGAGCATCTGCAAAACCTCGTTTGTCCCTACCGAGAGGGCTAATGTCTATAAGCAACATAATCTATCAATTTCCTTCAAAAGGAAGTGCCAATGGGTTGAAACTTGTCTATAAAACAATGACGAATGATGTTCTTTGACTTTCGGGGCCAAAAGTCCTGCTTAAGGCTGAATTTGAGTCGCCGGGCCTCACAGGGCAAGCGGGAGTATTTTTGGATTCGCTTGCGCTCGTGGCGGCAGTTTGAGTACTTATGGGTCCGACCACGGACTCGAATGACAAAATTATGACCGTTTTAGTGAACATCTGTCCATTCTATGGCGGTCCTTGAAAGTACTTCATTTTCTCGTGCGCTTTTGCTGATTGCCCCAAAGTTTCTTGTCCTCTATAGAGGAATATCGTTTCCACATATATATTGACCGATGCAGGAATGCCCTTTTGTTCTTGGCTTTCAGCGCATGAGTTCTGGCATGCCATCGGTGAAAACAAATAGAATAAGGCATATAGCTGGATTTTCTTCAATTCTGGCCAAATGAGATTGCCGAATCATAGAGCATCTGTAGAAAGATACGTTTGTCCCTACCGGGGCTAATGTCTATGAGCAACATAATATCTCGAATTTCCTTCAAAGGAAGTGCCAATGGGTTGAAACTTATGCGAAAAACAACGACAAATGATGTTCTTTTACTTTTAGGGCCAAAAGTCACCTTAAGGCTGAATTTGAGGTACTCGGGCCTCTGGCATGGCGAGAATTTTATGGATTCACGCTTTCATTGCTGAGCAGATTCGATACTTATGGGTCGACACAAACTCCGAATGACAAAATTATGACCGTTTTAGTGAACATCTATCCATTCTATGGCAGTCCTTGAAAGTACTTCATTTTCTCGTGCGCTTTTTGCCTGATTGCCACAAAATTTCTTGTCCTTTATAGAGGAGATATCGTTTCCACATATATATTGACCGATGCGGTATGCCCTTTTGTTCTTGGCTTTCCGCGCGCATGAGTTCTGACATGCCATCCGTGAAAACAAGGAGACTAAGGCATATAGACTCTGGATTTTCTTAGATTTTCGGCCAAATGAGATTGCCCGGATCATGGAGCTTCTGCAGAAAGGTACGTTTGTCCCTACCATGGGCTAATGTCTATAAGCAACATAATCTCTCAATTTCCTTCAAAAGGAAGTGCCAATGGGTTGAAACTTGTCGAAAAACAACGACGAATGATGTTCTTTGACTTTCGGGGCCAAAAGTCACCTTAAGGCTGAATTTGAGGTCGCCCGGGCCTCCACAGGGCAAGCGGGGAGTATTTTTGGATTAGCCCGCTCGCTTGAGCAGTTTGAGTACTTATGGGTCCGACATGGACTCCGAATGACAAAATTATGACCGTTTTAGTGAACATCTGTCCATTCTATGGCAGTCCTTGGAAGTACTTCATTTTCTCGTGTGCTTTTTGCCTGATTACCCCAAAATTTCTTTTCCTCTATACAGGAGATATCGTTTCCACATATATATTGACCGATGCCAGGAATGCCCTTTTGTTCTTGGCTTTCACGCGCATGAGTTACGGCATGCCATCCGGTGAAAACAAATAGAATAAGGCATATAGCACGGATTTTCTTCAATTCTGACCAAATGAGATTGCCGAATCATAGAGCATCTGTAGAAAGTACGTTTGTCCCTACCGAGGGCTAATGTCTATGAGCAACATAATATCTCAATTTCCTTCAAAAGGAAGTGCCAATGGGTTGAAACTTGTGCGAAAAACAACGACAAATGATGTTCTTTGACTTTTAGGGCCAAAAGTCACCTTAAGGCTGAATTTGAGGTACTCGGGCCTCTGGCATAAGCGGAGAATTTTATGGATTCACGCGCTCGCTGCGAGCAGTTTCAGTACTTATGGGTCCGACACAAACTCCGAATGACAAAATTATGACCGTTTTAGTGAACATCTATCCATTCTATGGCAGTCCTTGAAAGTACTTCATTTTCTCGTGCGCTTTTTACCTGATTGCCACAAAATTTCTTGTCCTTTATAGAGGATATATCGTTTCCACATATATATTGACCGATGCTAGGTATGCCCTTTTGTTCTTGGCTTTCACGCGCATGAGTTACAGCATGCCATCCGGCGAAAACAAGGAGAATAAGGTATATAGCCGCTCGATTTTCTTCAATTTACGGCCTAATGAGATTGCCCGGATCATAGAGCATCTCTGAAGATACGTTTGTCCCTACCGAGGGGCTAATGTCTATGAGCAACATAATCTCTCAATTTCCTTCAAAGGAAGTGCCAATGGGTTCAAAACTTGTCGAAAAACATCGACGAATGATGTTCTTTGACTTTCGAGGGCCAAAAGTCACCTTAAGGTTGAATTTGAGGTACTCCGGGCCTCTGGCGCAAGCGGAGTATTGATTCATGGCGCTCGTCGCGGCAGTTTAATACTTATGGGTCCGACATGGACTCCGAATGACAAAATTATGACCGTTTTAGTGAAAATCTGTCCATTCTATGGCAGTCCTTGGAAGTACTTCATTTTCTCGTGCGCTTTTTGCCTGATTACCCCAAAATTTCTTTTCCTCTATACAGGAGATATCGTTTCCACATATATATTGACCGGCCTTGAGAATGCCCTTTTGTTCTTTGCTTTCACGCGCATGAGTTCTGACATGCCATCCGTGAAAACAAGGAGACTAAGGCATATAGACTCTGGATTTTCTTCAATTTTCGGCCAAATGAGATTGCCCGGATCATGGAGCTTCTGCAGAAAGGTACGTTTGTCCCTACCATGGGCTAATGTCTATAAGCAACATAATCTTTCGAATTTCCTTCAAAAGAAAGTGCCAATGGGTTCAGAAACTTGTCTGAAAAACAACGACGAATGATGTTCTTTGACTTTCAGGGCCAAAAAGTCCTGCTTAAGGCTGAATTTGAGGTCGCCCGGGCCTCTGGGGCAAGCGGGGAGTATTTTTTGGATTCGCACGCTCGCCGCGAGTAGTTTGAGTACTTATGGGTCCGACACGGACTCCGAATGACAAAATTATGACCGTTTTAGTGAACATCTGTCCAATCTTTGGCAGTCCTTGAAAGTACTTCATTTTCTCGTGCGCTTTTTGCCTGATTGCCCCAAAATTTCTTGTCCTCTATAGAGGAGATATCGTTTCCACATATATATTGACCGATGCAGGGAATGCCCTTTTGTTCTTGGCTTTCGCGCGCATAGTCGGCATGCCATCGGTGAAAACAAATAGAATAAGGCATATAGCCGCTGGATTTTCTTCAATTCTGACCAAATGAGATTGCCGAATCATAGAGCATCTGTAGAAAATACGTTTGTCCCTACCGAGGGCTAATGTCTATGAGCAACATAATATCTCGAATTTCCTTCAAAAGGAAGTGCCAATGGGTTGAAACTTGTGCGAAAAACAACGACAAATGATGTTCTTTGACTTTTAGGGCCAAAAGTCACCTTAAGGCTGAATTTGAGGTACTCCAAGCCTCTGGCGCAAGCGGAAATTTTATGGATTCACGCTTCATTGCTGAGCAGATTTGATACTTATGGGTCCGACACAAACTCGAATGACAAAATTATGACCGTTTTAGTGAACATCTATCCATTCTATGGCAGTCCTTGAAAGTACTTCATTTTCTCGTGCGCTTTTTACCTGATTGCCACAAAATTTCTTGTCCTTTATAGAGGATATATCGTTTCCACATATATATTGACCGATTCTAGGTATGCCCTTTTGTTCTTGGCTTTCCGCGCATGAGTTCTGACATGCCATCCGTGAAAACAAGGAGAATAAGGTATATAGCCGCTCGATTTTCTTCAATTCTGACCTAATGAGATTGCCGGATCATAGAGCATCTCTGAGAAGATGCGTTTGTCCCTACCGAGGGCTAATGTCTATGAGCAACATAATCTCTCAATTTCCTTCAAAAGGAAGTGCCAATGGGTTCAAAAACTTGTCGAAAAACATCGACGAATGATGTTCTTTGACTTTCGGGGCCAAAAGTCCTGCTTAAGGTTGAATTTGAGGTACTCGGGCCTCTGGCATAAGCGGAGTATTGATTCATGGCGCTAAATCATGAGCAGTTTAATACTTATGGGTCCGACATGGACTCGAATGACAAAATTATGACCGTTTTAATGAACATCTGTCCATTCTATGGCGGTCCTTGGAAATACTTCATTTTCTCGTGCGCTTTTGCTGATTACCCCAAAATTTCTTTTCCTCTATCTGAGAGATATCGTTTCCACATATATATTGACCGATGCCGGGAATGCCCTTTTGTTCTTTGCTTTCCGCGCGCATGAGTTCTGACATGCCATCCGTGAAAACAAGGAGACTAAGGCATATAGACTCTGGATTTTCTTCAATTTTCGGCCAAATGAGATTGCCCGGATCATGGAGCTTCTGCAGAAAGGTACGTTTGTCCCTACCATGGGCTAATGTCTATAAGTGTAACATCCCAATTTTTATTAAATTCGGATGTTAATAGAATCATTCAATGCATATCATATTTCTTTGCATTTTGGAGTTTTTTAAAAAATATTCAAATAATATTTTCCACTCGAGAAAAACAAATGAGAGGGATAAGATGACTTCCTCAAAATATAAAAGAGTGGGAAATTATATTTTGAATATTATTTGTAGTTTTGGAGTTTATTTGGTATTTATTTTATCGACAAAAAGTGCATTAATTGCATTAGGAAATATTTACAAAAATGTTACGTGCTTAATTTAATGTTCATTAGGCTCTAAATATTGCATAGTTATTTTATAAATTATTGTGGTGTTTTATTAATTCATTTGAATTAATTATGACCACTTTAGTGTTCATTTAAAAAAAAAAAAAAACACCTTGACCAGTAGCCTTGTTGAGCCAACCAATAGCAGCCATTTGGCCCAAAAGCCCAGCCCAGCGCCTTGGCGCCTTGCCCGATCGGCCGCGCGCTTGCTTTCGCTCGCTTCGCTGCCGCCGCCATCTTGACCATGAGGCCCCTCCCAGTCGTCCCCAACCTCCGCTCCTCCATTGGATAAGCACGCTTGCAGCGCTCCCGAACCCGCCGGCCGAAGCTCTCGGGATAGAGCTTATCCCTCGCTCCCGAGCCCTCTCTCCGCGCCTATAAGAAGCCCTCGACCCCCTCTCTCCATTCTGCCACCTCGCATCTTCCCACGCCGCCCCTACCGCTCGTCGTCGCCGTTCGCATCTCGCCGGAGCCGCGCCACTCCGTCGTCCGTTTCGTCGTCTGTGGCACCCCCTAGCTCTCCTTCTTTTGTCAAGTGGATCACTGCGACAACGCGCATCGTTTTGACACGTTTTTTGCCCCTAGGTCCCGGGAAGCGGCGCCCAACGACGGCCTTGAAACCTCGCCGAACTCGAGCCCCGCCGTCCTCGCCCGCCCGTCCGGACGCCGCCCGGCGCCGCGCCGCCACCACCTTCGCGGCGCCCTCGACCGCCGTACCTCCCGTCTTCTTCACCGGCGCGGGACCGCCCGTAGCCGCCGCCCGTTCGACGAAACGCCGCCACCGTCGTCGACATAAATCGTGACCACCACCTCCATCCTTGTGAGCCACCACCCCACCCTCACCCGTTCGATCTACCATGGGCGGCTTAGATTAGATTAGGTTTGGTTTTTTATTTGCGAAGAGTGCGGTTAACGCGGTTTCCTTAAACCGTTCGGTTTATTTAAACCGGCGTTGGTTTTCTTTAGTTAGCGCCGCCAATGTTTTTTTTCTTATTTAGCGGCCGTTAGCGTATAGCCTCCGCAGCGGGACGCTGCTCGGCCAACTCCACGAGCGCCACGTGGCTAGGGACTTGTTCGCGATAGTTTTCTTCTCTGTTTAGTCCACGTAATTAGCAGATTAGTCCACGAACTTGGCGTAGCCACAACTTTTAACCGTAGATCCAAACTCGATGAAACCAGCGGCAAATTCTTCGTATTGTTTAGATCTATCCAGTGGTATCCTTTTGCAAACTTTTGACAGATTCAAATTTGAATTTATTCAGATTTGAATTCGAACTTCAAATAGCCATATCTCCCAAACCGTAGCTCGATTCGTTGATTCTTTTGCACTTTGCCACCGTAGCCAAACCCTATCACTGGACCTTTGTCACAATAATTTTCACACACTAGAAACTGCCCATTAATATTTTACTAGTATGCATAATCGCACTATAGTTCACATCACTTTTTGAACCAAAGCCTATGTTGTTTTGCACCTAGAATATTTTCATGCTAGTTAAGTGTGATGTTTTGTTCATTTGGTTTTCGAGACTTTTGTTTTGCATGTTCTACTTGGTTCTCTTGAATGTTTGCTTATGTTTGTTTATCTCCTTTGCGATAGATTGCGGTCTGAAGCGAATATTTTCGATCCTTAGAATTCAACCAGCGGTACCAAGGCAAGTTGCATCTTGAACATGTTTTATTACCTATGTTTTTATTATGCACTTAGTTCTTTGCGGTAGGACTGCATGGTAGAAATTGATGCCGCATGACTATGCTTTTCACCCGATAGTTCATTGAGGTGAGTCGAACCATATGACATTATCGCCATCGTTTTACATTATGTTGCTTAGCTAAGTAGGCGTGGATTGGGGAGTGAACATTGTAAAGTATGAGTGACAATGTAGTAAATAGGACCTAAGTTAATTAATGAACTACAGGCGGAAACTTGAGGAATGGTGGCAAAATGCGATTAGAACGCATGGGAAATCCATGGTGGTGCACCACTAGTGGACCGTCGCTCGAGGCTCAAAGAGATCAATCGTATTCTCATGTCTAGAAGCTTCGTGTGCAGCCACAAGCCAATATGGGCTCTGGCTTAGTTGAGTAGTTAGTGTGACCCCTTAGGGATGGGCTAGCAGATGTAGAATGATGTAGGTGTATCGGCCTATCCGTGGGTTAAGGGGAACATTTTAAAGACTATGTCTCGATCTTCCGATCATGGAGGTGGTCGAGTCTTGTGGGGAAAAGTCTTAACCTCTGCAGTGTCAACCTAATCGATTAGCCGTGTCCCGATTCACGGACATCTTGAGCATCTAGTAGTGAAAATGCGGGAGATCTCCTCACCTTTAATTAAGCAGTTGGGATTTAAATGAAACTTGGGAATGGATGGAGTTGGGTTTGCCAACTCATCCTATACAAATGTGTAGTAGTGGAATAACATCTTTTCTAATAGGGAAAAACTAGCTTTATGCAAAAATTTAACTTAGAGCTTTCCACCAGCCAAATTGCATGTACAAGTAGGTTCATTACACTTATGATGTGACTTGCGGTACATTCAGCGTCTTGACCCATGTGGCTGCAACTTATCACGTTGCGAGATATATCAAGCGAGGATTAAGGTGCGATAGGTCGATGCTCTACACTCAACCTTGCTCGTGGAGTTGGACTCATTTACTACTTTGCTTCCATGATATTTGTTTATTGGCTCTATGCCCTATTTGGTAATAAATGTATTGCTCTGGACTATCGATGTAATAAAGAGATGTGTGTTATTTACATTATTTCATCAAATCTTGTGTGTGCTAACAAGTCGATCCGAGGACTATACGGTAAGCACAGAGACTTGACTCTTACGAGTCGGTCGATACAAGATAGTATCGAGCACACGTTGGTATGGGGCCGCGACCCTAGAAAATGGAAAAGCCATAGGATAAAAACTTTATTTTCACTTTCCCTATATATCCTTTGGTCTCGTACCTTCTTTATACATACTAATTTCTTTCCCTTTCAAAATGTAGATGTAAATCCGCCATTATCGAGTTTGAGCAGCCCGATGAGACCATGCCTTTTGAATGGCGGTGGTGAAGATCGTGAAGCACACGAAGATTGGGCTTCCCACATTCACGGGACCTTCACGCCACCACCCAGGAGACATGTTGGAGGATCGATGCCCATATCCTGGGCGCATCCTCGGAAACCGCACCAAGCCCATTGATTTCCATGTGAATCTTGCAACATGGGGCTTGGGCGAGGGCATCGCTGCTCACGTTGCTCTCGGGCGCATTCGGGAGGAGTATGGCGAAGACCTCAAGAGGACCTCCTTCGTGATGTCACGGACCTTGACGCAAATGGAGATGTGGTGCGTACCACGGAGGGCGAGGCGATAGCATCCCATATCTAGGACATGGAAGATCACATTACGTATGATGGAGCTGGAGCTGTCGACAACATGATCGTCATCAAGAACCTCATGACTCGCAAGGCCGATCTCGAGGAGGAACTCCAAGGCGCTTCGCATCGAGCATGAGGAGAGCTGGGCGCCCTCGAGGAGAAGATCGGCGATCTGAAGCTTGAGCTTGAGGAGGCGAGGAGAAGGCTGGATGAGGAGAAAACATCCGGAGGATCACTCATATGGTGCCTATGTCGGCCGGGACAAGGACCGGGTGATGAGCTTGGAGATGATGACCTGAACGGTGATGCAAGGACACTGATGTCAACATGGTTGGTGGTCTTCATCCGACGAGTTAGATTTTATACCACCATGAGAGTTAGGAATTTGATTTACGTTATCCGATTAGTTTTATTTCATTTGTGAGACCTTGTCAAATCTTGTGACATGGCTTACCTTAGGTTTGATTGTTCATGTGAACCCCTTTGAGTGAAATTGAATTGGAGTGATTTGAAGTTTTATTGCTATCATGTGCATATGGGTAGTGTGATTTTACTCCCTAGGCCTTATTCTATTCGACTTCTCATCCACTCTAAACCCATCGGATGCCTCCAAGGCGTGACCTCGAATTCAACTTTCCGCGGAGCTCGCGGAGTTGATCCAGCAGAGAATGCTCTTATGCGAGATGGTCATTGAACGAACGAACGAACAACAACAACCCCCGCCACCACCCCGGTTAGCGGTCTTACCCGTTTTACGAGGCTGAAACCACCCGTGTTCTCCGGCGACCGGAGCCAATCGTCGCGAATGGTGGCTCCGCAAGATAGGAAGGAGCTAACCACGGCGGGATCAGATGATCTTTGAGAAGGTGAAGTTTGCCGCCCATCAATTTGGATGGCCCCCGCCGCTTGGTGGGAGAACTACACCACCACATACCCCTTGGAGGATGTGACTTGGACTCGATTCAGCGGGCATTCCGCCTTGCTCATGTCTCGGTGGAGCCATGAGTGCGAAGAAGAAGGAGTTCGCAACTTGCGCCGGGGAGGGCCTACGGTACCCGATATCTTGATGAGTTGATAAGTTGGCTCGTTATGCACCGGGGCGTGGCCCCGATGATGCGATAGCGAGGAGAAGTTTGGAGGGGTGAGCGATGAGTTGGGAGTTCGATTGGTATGGCGACCTTTGTGAACTATCGGGAGTTGGTTGATAAGGCTACCATTCTCGAAGGCAAGCACCGGCGGATGGAGAATCGTAAGAGAAATACGGTCATGGGAAGTATAACTCGGAGTTCAACGAAACCCGCTTCTGGCCGTACTCGGGAAGTTACGGATCGAGGAACTAGCAAATTTGGAGGAATCATCATAACCATGGAGGCCACATTGAGCATGGAGAAATGGACACAACCACCATGGTCACAAGCATGGAAATGGCAATGGAGGAATGGCAACCAGCTGACATTTCAACCCTTCTACACCAATGAAGAAGGATCTGAGTCACATCACTTGCTTCAAATGCAAGAAGGCAGGCACTACTCAATGAGTGTCTGGGCGCGAGAATAAATGGAAATGGCAATGGGAATTACGGAGGCAAGCCTAATCCTTTCACTAAGGGCATGTGAATCATGTCAATGTGGAAGAGGTCTATGAACAATGGGGCCTTGATGATTGGTAAGTTCTTGGTTAATTTATTTCGGCTTTTCGTTCTTTTTGACCTTTGGTGCATCACATTCATTCATATCAAGGGATTAGTGGATAGACATAAGTTGCCTACCGTAGCTCTTAAGGCACCCATTCTAGTGAGTTCCCGGGGCCGAGTCTATGGCTAGTCGGGGATGTTTCAGTTGCCTTTGAACATCGGGGACATGTTTTCCCTAGGGATATGATCATACTAGAGTCACAAGGGTTGGATGTAATCCTAGGGATGGATTGGATGTCCAAGTATGAGGGACCATCAATTGTGCTAGTAGGTCGATTTTTCTCACCACCCAGAGAAGAAGAGGATCAAGTATGTATCGGGCTTAAGCCTAAGAGGACTCGGTGAACTCTCTTACGGGAGTTGTCGGGAAGAAGTACCGGTGGTGAAGGATTATCCGATGTATTTCGGAGGAGTTACGGGTATGCCGCCGGATCGGAGATTGAGTTTTGATTGAGTTGCTGCGGTCAGGACCTATCTCCAAGAGGCCGTATCGGATGCCGCTAATGATTTGGAGGAAGTCAAGAAAGCAGTTAAGGAGTTGCTAGAGAAAGGGTATATTAGCAGAGTTCATCACCTTAGGGAGCCCAGTACTCTTAGTAGAGAAGAAGGATGGAACCTTGAGGATGTGTGTGGATTACCGCTCTTTGAGCGAGGTGACCATCAAGAACAAGTATCCCCTACCGATGATCAATGACTTGTTTGACCAGCTAGAAGGAGCTAGTGTTTTCTCCAAGATCGATCTTGATCGGTTATCCTCAATTGAAGATCCGTGAGAAGGATATACCCAAGACAGCTTTTACCACAAGGTATGGGCTTTATGAGTATCTGATCATGTCCTTTGGTTTGACTAATGCCCTGCCTATTTTATGAGCATGATGAACAAGGTGTTCATGGAGTTCTTGGATAAGTTAGTTGTGGTATTCATTGATGACATATTGGTTTCTCCAAGAATGAGGAGGAACACGCTGAACATCTGCGCTTGGTTTTGGAGAAGCTCGAGAGAACATCAACTTTATGCCAAGTTCAGCAAGTGTGAGTTTTGGCTCAAGGAAGTCAGATTCCTTGGACATGTTGTGTCGGTGAAGGGATTGCGATGGACCCTACCAAGGTAGAGTCAATCGAGAATGGAATGCACCCACCACGGTTGGCGAAATCCATGATTTCCTTGGACTTGCGAGGATATTACGGAGATTTATTGAAAATTTCTCTAAGATTGCAAGGCCCATGACAACGTTGTTGAAGAAGGACACCAAGTTCGTTTGGGTGAAGAGTGTGAAGCCAGCTTTCAAGAGTTGAAGAAGCGTTTGGTTCTGACCCGATGCAAATCCTACAGCGTACACAAGGACTTTCGGTGTATTGTGATGCTTCACATCGGGGACTTGGAGGTGTTCTTATGCGGGAGGAAAAGTTGTAGCTTATGCTTCACGGCGACCGACCTCATGAGTTGAACTATGCCACGCATGATTTGGAGTTAGCGACCGTTGTGCATGCACTCAAGACATGGAGACACTATCTTATTGGGAATCGTTGTGATGTTTACGGATCACAAGAGTTTGAAGTACATTTTCACGCAGAAGGAGTTGAATCTCGGGCAAAGGAGATGGTTGGAACTTATAAAGGATTATGACATGAGTCGCATTATCATCGGGGAAAAAGCCAATGTTGTGGCGGATGCTTTGAGCCGTAAGAGTTATGTTAACACCCTTACGGCAGGAGGTTTACCTCGGGAGTTATGTGATGGGCTTAGAGACCTTGATTGGAAATAGTTCAAGAGGTTATGTTGCACTTTTCGAGTCAGATCCACCTTGTTGGGAAGAATCGGAGAAGCCAGAAGTTGGACCAAGGTATTCTTGAGATAAAGGAAATGATGAGCAAAGGGAAAGCAAAAGGATTCCGTGAGGATGAAAGTGGAACCATATGGTTTGAGCAGCGGATTTGTGTACCCAATGATCGGAGATCGGGAAGTTGATTCTTCAAGAGGCTCATGACTCACCATATTCGATACACCGAGCAACACCAAGATGTATTTGGACTTGAAGGAAAGTTTTGGTGGGCGGTATGAAGAAGAGATTGCGAGTATGTGGCGATATGTGATGTATGTCGAGTAAAAGCGAGCATCGAAACCAGCAGGTTTACTTCAGCCGTTGCCGATACCTGATTGGAAATGGGATAAACTTGGTATGGACTTTATCACGGGGTTACCCAGGACCCGTTCAGGTTATGATTCCATTTGGGTGATAGTGGATCGTTTGACCAAGGTTGCTCACTTCATTCGATGAAGACCACCTATACAAGTGCTAAGTGGCAAAGATATATATGACCAGGATTGTATATGCGCATGGAGTTCGAGGAGCATCGTGTCGGATAGAGGAACACACTTTACCTCAAAGTTTTGGAATCGGTTGCATGAAACTTTGGGTACCAGGCTAGAGTTTAGTCTGACCTTCCATCCGCGGTGATGGGCGAGCAGAGAGAGTCAATCAGATTACGGAGGACATCTTTGAGAGCTTGTGCGCTAGACTATGGGTCTAGTTGGGATGATAACTTACCCTCTGCGAGTTCTCGTACAACAACAGCTACCAAGCCGGTTCTGAGATGGCCTTTTGAGGCATTGTATGGCGAAATCGAGGACACCTTTGATGTGGGATGGAGTTGGAGATCATAAATTGTTTGGACCTGATTTGATCGAGGATTGAGAGGAGAAGGTCAAGTTGATTAGTGCGGACTTAAGATAGCCCGGTCGAGCGAGAAAAGTTATCTTGATGCTAAGCGCAAGGAAGTGATCTATGAAGTGGGAGATAGAGCATATCTTGAGTGTCCCCACTTGAGGTATTAAGAGATTTGGAGTCAAAGGAAAGCTAGCACCACGATTTGTGGGACCATCTGAGAGTTGGAGGAGCAGAGGAGAGGTTGCATACCGGTTGGAATTACGGAGGCTTTGTGAGGAGTTCATGATGTGTTCCATGTTTCCCGGTGAAGAAGTGTCATGCGAGAGATGGCGGATACTCCTTTGAGAGATACGGTGCCACTCGAGGCAATTCGGTTAGAAGCGATCGACTTATGAGGAGAAGCCTATTAAGATTCTTGAGGCTGAGAGAGGATCACTCGAACCAAAATCATCGGGTTACGCAAAGTTCGATTGGAGTCACCACAGAGGAGGAAGCTACAGGAAAGAGAAGAAGATCTCGAGCGGGACCATCCACACCTTTTTTTGTGACCCGAATCTAGGGGCGAGATTCATCTTAAGAGGTAGGTTTGTAACATCCCAATTTTATTAAATTCGGATGTTAATAGAATCATTCAATGCATATCATATTTCTTTGCATTTTTGGAGTTTTTAAAAAATATTCAAATAATATTTTCCACTCGAGAAAAACAAATGAGAGGGATAAGATGACTTCCTCAAAATATAAAAGAGTGGGAAATTATATTTTGAATATTATTTGTAGTTTTGGAGTTTATTTGGTATTTATTTTATCGCAAAAAGTGCATTAATTGCATTAGGAAATATTTACAAAATGTTACGTGCTTAATTTAATGTTCATTAGGCTCTAAATATTGCATAGTTATTTTATAAATTATTGTAGTGTTTTATTAATTCATTTGAATTAATTATGACCACTTTAGTGTTACATTTTAAAAAAAAAAAAAAACACCTTGTGCCTTGGCCATGTAGCCTTGAGCCCGGCCACCAGCCAGCCATTTGGCCAGGAGGCCAGCCCAGCTTGGCGCCTTCCGCCCGATCGACCCTTGCGCCGCCTTCGCTCGCTTCCGCCGCCGCCAGCGACCATGAGGCCCCTCCCAGTCGTCCCAACCTCCGCTCCTCCATTTGGATAAGCACGCCTGCAGCTCCCGAACCCGCCGGCCGAAGCTCTCGGGATAGAGCTTATCCCTCGCTCCCGAGCCCTCTCTCCGCGCCTATAAGAAGCCCTCGACCCCCTCTCTCCATTCTGCCACCTCGCATCTTCCCACGCCGCCCCTACCGCTCGTCGTCGCCGTTCGCATCTCGCCGGAGCCGCGCCACTCCGTCGTCCGTTTCGTCGTCTGTGGCACCCCCTAGCTCTCCTTCTTTTGTCAAGTGGATCACTGCGACAACGCGCATCGTTTGACCGTTTTTGCCCCTAGGTCCCTGGGAAGCAGCGCCCGGCGGCGCCCGACCTCGCCGAACTCGAGCCCCGCCGTCCTCGCCCGCCCGTCCGGACGCCGCCGGCGCGCGCCGCCACCACCTTCGCGGCGCCCTCGCGCCGCACCTCCGTCTTCTTCACCGGCGCGGGACCGCCCGTAGCCGCCGCCCGTTCGACCCGAGCACGCCGCCACCGTCGTCGACATCGTCGCCAACCACCTCCATCCTTGTGAGCCACCACCCCACCCTCACCCGTTTGATCTACCATGGGCGGCTTAGATTAGATTAGGTTTGGTTTTTTTATTTGCGAAGAGTGCGGTTAACGCGGTTTCCTTAGACCGTTCGGTTTATTTAAACGGCGTCGGTTTTCCTTAGTTAGCCGCCGCCCTTTTTTTTTCTTATTTAGCGGCCGTTAGCGTATAGCCTCCGCAGCGGGCGCTGCTTCGGCCAGCCACGAGCGCCACGTGGCGAGGACTTGTTCGCGATAGTTTTCTTCTCTGTTTAGTCCTGTAATTAGCAGATTAGTCCACGAACTTGGCGTAGCCACAACTTTTAACCGTAGATCAAACTCGATGAAACCAGCGGCAAATTCTTCGTATTGCTTAGATCTATCCAGTGGTATCCTTTTGCAAACTTTTGACAGATTCAAATTTGAATTTATTCAGATTTGAATTCGAACTTCAAATGGCCATATCTCCCAAACCGTAGCTCGATTCGTTGATTCTTTTGCACTTTGCCACGTAGCCAAACCCTATCACTGGACCTTTGTCACAATAATTTTCACACACTAGAAACTGCCCATTAATATTTTACTAGTATGCATAGTACGCACTATAGTTCACATCACTTTTTGAACCAAAGCCTATGTTGTTTTGCACCTAGAATATTTTCATGCTAGTTAAGTGTGATGTTTTGTTCATTTGGTTTTTCCGAGACTTTTTGTTTTGCATGTTCTACTTGGTTCTCTTGAATGTTTGCTTATGTTTGTTTATCTCCTTTGCGATAGATTGCCCGGAGTGCGAAGCAGAATATTTTCAGTCCTTAGAATTCAACCAGCAGTACCAAGGCAAGTTGCATCTTGAACATGTTTTATTACCTATGTTTTTATTATGCACTTAGTTCTTTGCGGTAGGACTGCATGGTAGAAATTGATGCCGCATGACTATGCTTTTCACTTGATAGTTCATTGAGGTAGGTCGAACCATATGACATTATCGCCATCGTTTTACATTATGTTGCTTAGCTAAGTAGGCGTGGATTGGGGAGTGAACATTGTAAAGTATGAGTGACAATGTAGTAAATAGGACCTAAGTTAATTAATGAACTACAGGAAACTTGAGGGAATGGTGGCGAAATGCGATGGGGAACGCATGGGAAATCCATGGTGGTGCACCACTAGTGGACCGTCCTTTCGAGGCTCAAAGAGATCAATCGTATTCTCATGTCTAGAAGCTTCGTGTGCAGCCACAAGCCAATATGGGCTCTGGCTTAGTTGAGTAGTTAGTGTGACCCCTTAGGGATGGGCTAGCAGATGTAGAATGATGTAGGTGTATCGGCCTATCCGTGGGTTAAGGGGAACATTTTGAAAGACTATGTCTCGATCTTAGATCATGGAGGTGGTCGAGTCTTGTGGGGAAAAGTCATAACCTCTGCAGTGTCAGCGTAATCGATTAGCCGTGTCCCGGTTAGGACATCTTGAGCTTCTAGTAGTGAAAATGCCGGGAGATCTCCTCACCTTTAATTAAACAGTTGGGATTTAAATGAAACTTGGGAATGGATGGAGTTGGGTTTGCCAACTCATCCTATGCAAATGTGTAGTAGTGGAATAACATCTTTTCTAATAGGGAAAAACTAGCTTTATGCAAAAATTTAACTTAGAGCTTTCCACCAGCCAAATTGCATGTACAAGTAGGTTCATTACACTTATGATGTGACTTGCCAGTACATTCAACGTACTGACCCATGTGGCTGCAACTTATCACGTTGCAGATATATCCGACGAGGATTAAGGTGCGATAGGTCGATGCTCTACACTCAACCTTGCTCGTGGAGTTGGACTCATTTACTACTTTGCTTCATGATATTTGTTTATTGGCTCTATGCCCTATTTGGTAATAAATGTATTGCTCTGGACTATCGATGTAATAAAGAGATGTGTGTTATTTACATTATTTCATCAAATCTTGTGTGTGCTAACAAGTCGATCCGAGGACTAGCACGGTAAGCACAGAGACTTGACTCTTACCGAGTGGTCGCTACAATAAGCAACATAATCTCTCGAATTTCCTTCAAAGGAAGTGCCAATGGGTTGAAACTTGTCGAAAAACAACGACGAATGATGTTCTTTGACTTTCGGGGCCAAAAGTCTGCTTAAGGCTGAATTTGAGGGTCGCCGGGCCTCACAGGGCAAGCGGGGAGTATTTTTGGATTCATACGCTCGCATGAGCAGTTTGAGTACTTATGGGTCCGACCACGGACTCGAATGACAAAATTATAACCGTTTTAGTGAACATCTGTCCATTCTTTGGCAGTCCTTGAAAGTACTTCATTTTCTCGTGCGCTTTTTGCCTGATTGCCCCAAAATTTCTTGTCCTCTATAGAGGAGATATCATTTCCACATATATATTGACCGATGCCAGGAATGCCCTTTTGTTCTTGGCTTTCACGCGCATGAGTTACGGCATGCCATCCGGTGAAAACAAATAGAATAAGGCATATAGCCGCTGGATTTTCTTCAATTTACGGCCAAATGAGATTGCCCGAATCATAGAGCATCTGTAGAAAGGTACGTTTGTCCCTACCAGGGGGCTAATGTCTATGAGCAACATAATATCTCGAATTTCCTTCAAAAGGAAGTGCCAATGGGTTCAGAAACTTGTCTGAAAAACAACGACAAATGATGTTCTTTGACTTTTAGGGCCAAAAGTCACGCTAAAGGCTGAATTTGAGGTACTCCAAGCCTCTGGCGCAAGGCGAAATTTTATGGATTCACGCTCGCTGAAAGCAGTTCGATACTTATGGGTCCGACACAAACTCGAATGACAAAATTATGACCGTTTTAGTGAACATCTATCCATTCTATGGCGGTCCTTGAAAGTACTTCATTTTCTCGTCGCTTTTTGCACGATTGCCACAAAATTTCTTGTCCTTTATAGAGGAGATATCGTTTCCACATATATATTGACCGATGGCGGTATGCGCTTTTGTTCTTAGCTTTCACGCGCGCATGAGTTCTGACATGCCATCCGTGAAAACAAGGAGAATAAGGTATATAGCCGCTGGATTTTCTTCAATTCTGGCCTAATGAGATTGCCGGATCATAGAGCATCTCTGAAAGATACGTTTGTCCCTACGAGGGGCTAATGTCTATGAGCAACATAATCTCTCGAATTTCCTTCAAAAGGAAGTGCCAATGGGTTCAAAAACTTGTCGAAAAACATCGGCGAATGATGTTCTTTGACTTTCGAGGCCAAAAGTCACCTTAAGGTTGAATTTGAGGTACTCGGGCCTCTGGCAAGCGGGAGTATTGATTCGCGCGCTCGTGGCGAGCAGTTTGAGTACTTATGGGTCCGACATGGACTCCGAATGACAAAATTATGACTGTTTTAGTGAACATCTGTCCATTCTATGGCAGTCCTTGGAAGTACTTCATTTTCTCGTGCGCTTTTTGCCTGATTACCCCAAAATTTCTTTTCCTCTATACAGGAGATATCATTTCCACATATATATTGACCGATGCCAGGAATGCCCTTTTGTTTTTTGCTTTCACGCGCATGAGTTACAGCATGCCATCCGGCGAAAACAAGGAGACTAAGGCATATAGACTCTGGATTTTCTTCAATTTTCGGCCAAATGAGATTGCCCGGATCATGGAGCTTATGCAGAAAGGTACGTTTGTCCCTACCAAGGGCTAATGTCTATAAGCAACATAATCTCTCGAATTTCCTTCAAAAGGAAGTGCCAATGGGTTCAGAAACTTGTCTGAAAAACAACGACAAATGATGTTCTTTGACTTTCAAGGCCAAAAAGTCCTTCTTAAGGCTGAATTTGAGGGTACTCCGGGCCTCCTGGCGGAAGCGTGGAGTATTTTTTGGATTCGCACGCTCGCCGCGAGCAGTTTGAGTACTTATGTATCCGACATGGAGTCCGAATGACAAAATTATGGTCGTTTTAGTGAACATCTGTCCATTCTATGGCAGTCCTTGAAAGTACTTCATTTTCTCGTGCGCTTTTTGCCTGATTAGCCCAAAATTTCTTGTCATCTATAGAGGAGGTAACGTTTCCACATATATATTGACCGATGCCAGGAATGCCCTTTTGTTCTTGGCTTTCACGCGCATGAGTTACAGCATGCCATCTAGCGAAAACAAGGAGAATAAGGCATATAGCCGCTAGATTTTCTTCAATTCTGGCCGAATGAGATTGCGGATCATAGAGCATCTGCGAGAAAGGTATGTTTGTCCCTACCGAGGCTAATGTCTATAAGCAACATAATCTCTCGAATTTCCTTCAAAAGGAAGTGCCAATGGGTTGAAACTTCTCTATAAACAATGACGAATGATGTTCTTTGACTTTCGAGGGCAAAAGGTTACGCTTAAGGCTGAATTTGAGGTACTCCGGGCCTCTGGCGCAGCCGGGGAATATTTTTTGGATTCACGCTGGCGCATGAAGCAGTTCGATACTTATGGGTGGAACCACGGACTCGAATGACAAAATTATGACATTTTTAGTGAACATCTGTCCATTCTATGGCGGTCCTTGAAAGTACTTCATTTTCTCGTCGCTTTTGCTGATTGCCCCAAAATTTCTTGTCCTCTATAGAAGAGATATCGTTTCCACATATATATTGACCAATGCCAGTAATGCCCTTTTGTTCTTGGCTTTCCGCAGCGCATGAGTTACAACATGCCATCCGGTGAAAACAAGGAGAATAAGGTATATAACTTTGGATTTTCTTCAATTCTGACCAAATGAGATTGCGGATCATAGAGCATCTGTGAAAGGTACGTTTGTCCTTACCGGGGGCTAATGTCAATAAGTAACATAATCTCTCGAATTTCCCTCGAAAGGAAGTGCCAATGGGTTTAGAAACTTGTCTAAAAAAAGCAATGACGAATGATGTTCTTTGACTTTCGAGGTCAAAAGTCTGCTTAAGTCTGAATTTGAGGTACTCGGGCCTCTGGCGCAAGCGGGAGTATTTTTGGATTCATCGCTCGCCTCGAGTAGTTTAGTACTTATGGGTGCGAGGCGGACTCGAAAGAAAAAATTATGACCGTTTTACTAAACATCATCCATTCTATGGCGGTCCTTGAAAATACTTCATTTCTCATGCGCTTTTTGCACGATTAGCCAAAATTTCTTGTCCCCTATAGAGGAGATATCGTTTCGCATATATATTGACCAATGCCGGGAATGCCCTTTTGTTCTTGGCTTTCACGCATATAAGTTACTGACATGCCATCCGTGAAAACAAGGAGAATAAGGCATATAGCGCTAGATTTTCTTCAATTTACGGCCAAATGAGATTGCCGGATCATAGAGCATCTGCGGAAAGGTATGTTTGTCCCTACCGGGGCTAATGTCTATAAGCAACATAATCTCTCGAATTTCCTTCAAAAGGAAGTGCCAATGGCTTGAAACTTGTCTATAAAACAATGACGAATGATGTTCTTTGAATTTACGATAGAGGCGAGGTGTCCGTCTTCGATGAGATGGTGGATTTCGCTTTGGTGGAAGTCGACTTTGGCGATCCGACTCTGACGTGCGAGGGCGTCGCATATAGCAATCGCTAAACCAACTCCGAGAGGTTATTGACCCGCGCGAACACGATCAACGACCACGAGGGTCTATTTCCTGCGAGCAAGCGAAGAACAAGCAAGCTGAGATTGCAATCTGGATATTGCGAATATAAGATGAAAGCTTTATTGATCAAGGTGGGGTTACTGTGGCGCCTTTATGCGGTCGTCGAACACAAGCGAAATCTGTGAAGTTGCAGCTATGGCGAACTTTTGATCTAAACAAAACCCAAGTCTAAGCGGTGCCCTAAGGGCTGTATATATGGAGGAAGAGGGGTGAATTTCGTGGCCCTTGGTGGAGGGTCAAAACTAACCCTATCTCTTGTTTTCCCACACATCGGACTCTAAAATAGCCTATACTAATGTATTTCGAAATTACATGGCCTGGCCCAATAATAAGGTGTGTGAGCACCTAGAATAGCCTATGGACGAATATTATGAAGTGGCATCTTGTATATTTCGTCCAAGGCTTCATGCACTCCTTATGGTGGCTTCAAAGTCTGAAATCATCACTTGTAACTCCGTTCTTGATCCTTAGCATGCCATCAACTCCATGTGTGTTCTTGCTCCAATGTTCATCCTTCTCCAAGCTAGGCCCTTCATTTGTAAGCAAAACAAATGTATCCCATTTAAGCGACATCATATTCTCATGAACATTAGAATCATTACCAAGCGAAAGTACACGGTAATTTAGTTGGCGTCTTGTGAGCTCTAGTAATTGGTCCGGTATGTATAGCGGCGGGGGCTGTGGGTGTAACAATGGTATTGATGTCCTCATCATCCTCCCTTCTTGAAATGAAGTCGTCCTCGGCGTCGGCTCATCTTCCTCACCCAAAAATGGCTTCAAATCTGCAATGTTAAAAGTGGGACTAACCCCAAAATCTGCAGGCAGCTCAAGTTTATATGCATTATCATTTACTTTCTCCAACACTTTAAAGGGACCAGCGACACGTGGCATTAGCTTTGATTTGCGCAAATCGGAAATCTATCCTTACATAAATGTAACCAAACAAGATCTCGGTGCAAACACAACATGTTTTCTACCCTTATCTCCGACAAGTTTATATTTAGCATTCATCGCTCAATGTTTTCCTTAGTTAACTCATGCATTTTAAAATCAATTCAGCACATTCTTTAGCATCAAAATTAACCTTCTCCGAAGATGGAAGAAGCAATAAGTCAATAGGTGCACGGTAGGAAACCATACACAATTTCAAAAGGGCACATCTTAGTAGTAGAATGCAATGAGCGATTATAAGCAAATTCAATATGAGGCAAGCATTCTTCCCACATTTTCTTATTATTCTTCAAAACAGCCCTAAGCATAGTAGACAATGTTCTATTGACTACTTGGTTTATCCATCGGTTTGGGGGTGACAAGTAGTACTAAAAAGTAGTTTAGTCCCCAACTTAGCCCATAAACATCTCCAAAAGTGGCTAAGAAATTTAGTATCACGATCTGAAACAATAGTATTTGGCACACCATGCAAGCGAATAATTTCACGAAAGAACAAATCAGCAACATTAACATCATCGCTTTTATGACATGGTATAAAGTGTGCCATTTTGAGAATCTATCCACGACAACAAATATGCTATCCCTCCCTTCTTTGTTCGAGGTAAACCTAAAACAAAGTCCATAGATATATCCTCCCAAGGAACACTAGAGTGCGAGCAAAGGCATATATAAACCATGAGGATTGAGTCGTGACTTAGCTTTTTGACATGTAGTGCAGTGAGCAACAAAGCGCTCAACATCCGTCTCATCTTTGGCCAAAAGAAATGTGTAGCTAGTATATCCTCGGTCTTCTTCACGCCAAAGTGTCCCATTAGTCCTCCTCCATCGCCTCCTGCAACAACAAAAGGCGAGCGGAGCTAGCTGGAATGCATAGCTTGTTAGAGCGAAGCAAATCCATCATTAATGACGAACTTGTTCCATGTTCTACCTTCTTTACAATTCTGCAATACATCTTTAAAATCAGCATCATGCACATATTGATCTTTGATGGTCTCCAAACCAAATATTTTGAAGTCAAGTTGTGAAAGCATAGTATAGCGACGAGACAATGCATCGACAATAACATTTTCTTTACCCTTCTTGTGTTTAATGACATAAGGAAAGTCTCAATGAATTCAACCCATTTAGCATGTCTACGATTCAGTTTAGCTTGACTTTTAATATGTTTCAAAGATTCATGATCAGAATGTATAACAAATTCTTTGGGCCATAAATAATGTTGCCATGTTTCTAAAGTCCGAACAAGAGCATATAATTCTTTATCATAAGTAGAATAATTCAGACTAGGCCCACTCAATTTTTCGAGAAAAGTATGCAACAGGTTTGCCATCTTGTAATAACACACCTCTAATCCAATTCCACTAGCATCACATTCAAGCTCAAAAGTCTTATTAAAATCAGGAAGTTGGAGTAAAGGGCATGTGTCAACTTAGCTTTCAATACCGTGAAGGCTTCTTCTGTCGTGCGGTACCCCAAACAAAAGGCACATCCTTCTTTGTAAGCTCGTTGAGAGGTGCAGCAATGGTGCTGAAATCTCTCTGGCGCCTATAGAAACCAGCGAGGCCAAGGAAACTCCTCACTTGTGTGACCGTTTTGGGCTGCGGCCAACTCTCAATAGCTTCAATCTTGGCTTTATCAACTTCAATTCCTGTGGAGTAACAACATAGCCAAGAAAAGATACTCGATCGGTGCAAAAGGTGCACTTCCCAAGGTTACCAAACAAGCGTGCATCACGTAGAGCATTAAAAACAACACGTAAATGTTCCAAATGTTCTTCCAAAGATTTGCTATAAATTAGTATATCATCAAAATAAACTACCACAAATCGTCCAATGAAAGCACGTAAAACTTTGTTCATTAATCTCATGAAAGTACTAGGTGCATTAGTTAACCCAAAAGGCATGACTAACCACTCATATAATCCAAACTTAGTTTTAAATGCTGTTTTCCATTCATCTCCCAATTTCATACGAATTTGATGGTATCCACTCATAAATCAACTTTGGAGAATATTGTAGAGCCACTCAATTCATCAAGCATATCATCTAGCCTAGGAATAGGGTGGCGATAACGAATAGTAATATTATTGATGCCTCTACAATCAACACACATACGTGACGTACCATCCTTTTTCGGCACTAGAATAATAGGAACAACACAAGGACTAAGGGATTGGCGTATATAACCTTTGTCGAGCAGCTCACGTGCTTGACGCATAATCTCCTTCGTCTCCTCTGGATTGATGCGGTATGGTGCACGGTTGGGTAATGATGCAGGAATTAAGTCAATTTGATGCTCAATCCCTCGAATAGGTGGTAATCCGGTGCACGTCTTGTGGAAAGAGCGTCGGCGAACTCTGCAAAATGTTAGTGACAGCGGGGGCAAAGAGGAAAACCGTCCTCGAATGAAAATAATGCCTCTTTGCACACAAAAGCATAGCAAATAGATTTGCCAAAATCTAGCTCATCAATATCAGATTTGGTGGCAATTAAACATGCACTTTTCAATTTAATTTGAAGCAACAGTAGATGGTTTATTATTAGGCTTCATGTGTTGCTCAAATTCTTTTGCCACAATCTGATTTTCACTCTTATTTTTCTCTGTTTTGCTTTATTAGCTCTATTAATATCATCTTTCAAAATGGACTCAGGAGTCATAGGAAGCAAAGTAATATTTTTATCCTTATGAACAAGAGTATCTTGATTGTTTCTACCATGGTGTCTGAAATTTTTATCAAATTGCCATGGTCTACCAAGTAACAAGGAACATGCTTGCATAGGTACCACATCACAATCAACATAATCAGCATATGTAGAGATACTAAAATGCACACGAGCAGATCGTGTTACCTTCACCTTGCATTTGTTGTTGAACCATTGGATGTAGTAAGGATGTGGATGTGGTCTTGTGGTGAGAGATAGCTTCTCCACCATCTCCATGCTAGCCAAGTTGTTGCAGCTCCCTCCATCTATGATGGCCTTGAATAGAACGTTCCTTCACAACTCCTTTGTATGGAACAAATTATGCCTCTGATTTTGCTCGACTTGTGTAACTTTGCACACTCAAAACACGTTGAGCAACTAAACATTCATACTGTCGGCATCTTGACAGCCATGTATTGTGTCTCATGATCAGAATCATCTCCACCGTGTTCCTCATGTGTAATAAGAGCCAAAGTCTCCTCATCATAGTCACTAAGCGGACTCATACCCACCATCCTCGTAGCAATCATCACACGCTGAGATTTGCATTCTCTCATAAAATGTCCTCTTCCCTTACAACGACGACAAATAATATCACTTGTGTGCCTGTTGGCGCCATGGAAGAAGAGGTGCATGCGGCCCAGCAGTGTGCTCTTGGCGGATAGTGGTGGTTGTGCACCTTTCTTGTATCACGGTTGGAGGTGGCAGGTGAAGGAGGTCTTTGGTGCGGTGGAAGTAGATGATGCGTGGTGTCCATGATGAAGGTCGACCTGCGAGAAAAGTTAGTGCGGCGCCAATGCACATCGATCCTGCACTTCACGTTCAGCTTTACAAGCAAGATGGAATAAGCGAGTGATATTATTATAATCCTTATAGTCTAGAATGGTGCGAATCTCTCTATTTAATCCACCCGAAAGCGTGCAAGCATAGCTTCATTCTCCTCAACAATACCACATCTAATCAAGCCGGTTTGCAATTCGATAATATTCTTGACGAATTTTTCCTTGTCTTAAGCGCTGCAATTTTGAAGTAATTCACGTTGATAATATGGTGGAACCCAGATACGCATAGCAGTTTTCAAAGCAGCCCAAGTAGCTGGAGCAGGATATAATCTACAATGTTGGACCACCAAACACATGCAAAGCTAGTGAAAGCACAAACAGCAGCGAGGAACACGTCTCTCCTCGGGATATTGTAAACATGTAAATCGTTGTTCAGTTTCTAACTCCCAAGTAAGATATATATCGAGAACATATCTACCCTCAAATGGTGGAATATTCAATTTCAGTTTAGGGAGATGGTCATGATCTCGTACTGAGGGGAGCCCTAATATTGCCATTATTTGCATGTGGGCGACCTGGTGGTTGTGGTCTTTGGTGGTTGCACGTAGTTTCGATGTTGATCAACCTCATCCTCATAATCGTCCACATACTCATCATCCTCCTCGGTACCACCAAAGCAGCGATGGCAGGAGCCAAAGAAGCACCAACAGCGATGGCAGCGGCACGAATTTTGTCTGGCTCAATAGGAACACGCCTGAGCTCGTCCATCTTGATTCGGAAGGGCGTAGTTGTTGTCGTTCTTGAGGTGCGATAGGTGCAGCCGGCGGTGGTTGTGGAAAACGCGAGCAATTCATCAAACTTGCTATCAAGCTTTGTTTCAAGCGTCTTCTCAATGCCATCTATCTTCTCCATGGCCTCGTCAAATCTGTTTACCACGTCTTGCACCTGTCCAATCATCATTTCTTTGAAACTTATCATGTAGCTGTTTGTTCGTCGAGTTCTCCCAATCAGTCTCATCGACTTGTGATCCTACCATGGTTAGCAGCAAATAGAAACACACAAGAATATGATCCTCTGAGACTACTAAGAAGTGGTGGTGGTGTATCACAAACCGTCAAGCAAATCTCAAATTCTTACAGTTCTTACCAAAGACGGTGGTGATCGGCAACCGTTGTAGTCAAAACTCTCAAAGCTTGGATATAGCGATTACGGGGAGAATCAAGCATACGACGTAGATGTATGTAGAGCTGGGAAGGCTTATGATATGGTAGCAAAAATGTCAAGCAATAATCAATTCGAGAGATGCAAAGTTGAATAAGCGCTCAGCGGCGATCTTGTCTTTGGTCCTAGGCTAGACCGTGCTAGAGGCGAGCCTAGAACACTAACAAAATCACGGCGTTGCTGCGTAAACAAGGGAGGAGCACACTCTGAATTTTTTTTCTTTTTTTCTTTTTTTTGCACTTTTTTCCTCTTTTTTTTTTTTTTTGCTCCATAACAAATTTTTTTGGAAAAGTCTACAAATGGTCTAAAACTGCCTAACCAGAATTTTCCGGACTTAGTTTTTTTTTTTTTGAAGCTGGAACTATTTTTCTTCTGCGGATGGCTTGGAAGTTGGGGAGTCCTCTCTTTATCACGACTTCGGATGTCGCGTGATCTCGGAAATCGAGAACAATGCAACAATTCTTGGACTCGGACTAGGGTGGTGGCGGAGATGAATCTGGTGGAACTTCGGTTTGGTGGCGGAGATGAATCTGGTGGAACTTCGGATGGTGGCGGAGATGAATCTGGTAGAACTTCGGATTTGGTGGCGGAGATGAATCTGGTGGAACTTCGGATGGTGGCGGATATATGTTGCGGGTGGACTCGGATGGGCGTGATGGCGGCGGATATGCGGTGGCGTATATGGATTCGGATTGGCGGTGAATATGTGGTGGTGGTATATGGCGTGGCGGCGTGACAACTTTGTGAGCAGAACTCGAAACTCTAAAAGACTAGGCGCTAAGACCAGCAACTTGACACGGCGATGCAACCGCAAATTCAACAAAGCAAATCTGAGAAAAGATTATGCAAAGGCTCAGATTGGTTCGGACGGGATGAACTAACCTAATTTTTTTGGCTTTTTCGTGGACTATAGGTATGAAGAACAGACTCGATCTAAACTACGAAAAAGCGTAAAATCTCACGAGCAACACGGAAATCGATACCACTTGATAGAGGCGGAGGTGTCCCGTCTTCGATGAGATGGTGGATTTCGCTTTGGTGGAAGTCGACTTTGACGATCCGACTACTGACGTGCGAGACGGCGTCGCATATAGCAATCGCTAAACCAACTCCGAGAGGTTATTGACCACGCCGAGCACGATCAACGACCACGAGGTCTATTTCCTGCGAGCAAGCGAAGAACAAGCAAGCTGAGATTGCAATCTGGATATTGCGAATATAAGATGAAAGCTTTATTGATCAAGGTGGGGTTACGTGGCGCCTTTGTGCAGTCGTTGAACACAAGCGAAATCTGTGAAGTTGCAGCTATGGCGAACTTTTGATCTAAACAAAACCCAAGTCTAAGCGGTGCCCTAAGGGCTGTATATATGGAGGAAGAGGGGTGAATTTCGTGGCCCTTGGTGGAGGGTCAAAACTAACCCTATCTCTTGTTTTCCCACACATACGGACTCTAAAATAGCCTATACTAATGTATTTCGAAATTACATGGGCCTGGCCCAATAATAAGGTGTGTGACACCTAGAATAGCCTATGGGCGAATATTATGAAGTGGCATCTTGTATATTTCGTCCAAGGCTTCATGCACTCCTTATGGTGGCTTCAAAGTCTGAAATCATCACTTGTAACTCCGTTCTTGATCCCCTTAGCATGCCATCAACTCCATGTGTGTTCTTGCTCCAATGTTCATCCTTCTCCAAGCTAGGCCCTTCATTTGTAAGCAAAACAAATGTATCCCATTTAAGCGACATCATATTCTCATGAACATTAGAATCATTACCAAGAAGCGAAAGTACACGGTAATTTAGTTGGCGTCTTGTGAGCTCTAGTAATTGGTCCAGTATGTATAGCAGCAGGGGCTGTGGGTGTAACAATGGTATTGATGTCCTCATCAATTTCAGGGGCAAAAAGTCCTGCTTAAGTCTGAATTTGAGGGTACTCCAGGCCTCTGGCATAAGCGGGAGTATTTTTGGATTCAGCAGCATGCCTTGAAAGCAGATTTGAGTACTTATGTGTCCGACGCGGACTCCGAATGACAAAATTATGACCGTTTTAGTGAACATCTGATGCGGAGCATCCTTCCACCATCCCCATGGACTCTACATCAACACCTACAACACCGCAAGGACCGATGACTCGAGCACGTGCAAGAGCTCTTGAAACCGAGGTGACATCACTCCTCTCACAACTCTCCTTCGATTCACATGAGACATGGTTACTACCTCAAACGGAAACTCTATGCATACTCAGGCACGAAGGAGAATCGGAAGCGGAAGATATACGCGAAGACGAAGAGGAGAAAGCAACCAGGACCAGAGAGGCCGGACGATCCGGACGGAGGCCAGGACGATCCGGACAGAGCCCGGATGATCCGGACCCCGATCCGGACGATCCGGCTAAATCAACCGAAGGCAACAGAACCTCCACGCTGAAGCCGGATCATCCGGCTCCCGGCCCGGATCATCCGGATCCCACCCGGACATCCGGACCGCCAGCCGGACGTCCGGCCCTGCACCGCCTCCAGCAGAGCACCCGGACCATCCGGGTCCCCACCCGGATCATCCGGACCAGCCCGGATCATCCGGACCCTCGTCCGGATCGTCCGGCCGGCCCTATCTGCAGCGTGTTAGGCTGAGCCCATGTACCCCTTCGCCCTGGACTCTATATATAGGACCCCTCTCCTCACTTTGAGACTTAGCATTGGATTAGCTCATATTTGTGTGTGAGAGCCTTTGCTCATCCACGGTACTTCTCCACGGAGATCAGGACCTCCGTCTAGGAGAAGATCCATCGGATTCAAGACCCCTATACGGGAAGATCCCCTCGTGGATTCAAGACCTCCTCTCGGAGAAGAACGGCTACCTTTGTATCTTTCCTTTGTTGATTTGGACCATGTATCACTCGTGCTTCGATGATCTAGACCTTGTGTGATTGATCTCTTGTCGGTTGAGTGTCCCTCTCGTTCTTCCCCGTGATTTCCTCTCGTGCTTCCGCGTGTTCTTCGTGTTTTCCTCCGTAGGATCCCCTCCAAACGTGAAAGATTGACGAATTAGGGTTCCACCCTACATCATATGGTATCATGAGCCACGTTGATCACGTTTTTGGACCCCTACCCTGTGATTTCTAGCTTGATTTTGTTGTTTTCGTCCTAAAATCCGAAAATCCCCACAAAAACACCCCCCAAAATTTTTTGTGACTTGTTAGTTTTGATGATGTTTTGTTGTTTTTGATCCGTGGATTCGGTGTGTAACTCGTGGATCTTGTGTTTCCCCACCTTCTCCTCCTCGAAATCCACCCAAAATTCCCGAAATCGTCAAATTTCTCCTCGTTTTCGAGTTCTTCCCGAGCAGTTCCCGTGTGTGGTTGACCTGCCCGGATCATCCGGACCAAGTCCCGGATCATCCGGACACGCCCGGATCATCCGGCTCCTGGCCCGGATCATCCGGCTTCCTCTGCCGAAACTGCAGATTCTGCAACCCCCATCCACCACCACCACCATCCACACACATATACACCCTCCACATCCCATCCACCTCCATTTCCACTTGCCAAACCCCAAGACTCAACCTCCGTACTACCATTCAATTTGAGTGAGATTTCCGTGTCCTCTTGTGTTTCGGCTATTTAGGCGTGGTGTGACATCAACAACAAACGCTCATTTTGGTCGGCTACTCATCTTCGCTACGGACGGTAACATCGACGACATCTTTGTCAAACCTTGCAATTGCATTGATAACCATCATATACCATCTTTTGCGTTGCTTACCCATCGAGACTAGCCATTGAGTATTTCCGGCAACGTGACTTGTGCACATTAGTTGCATACACCATATCATACATACAATCGAGGTGCATATCTCGGAATCAACTTGTGTGTCACAAAGTTGTCATCGCATACACAATTGCTATCTTAGTTCGTCAAGTTTGCATAAGAAAAGAGCTCAAGAGAGAAAGAGCCACTCAAGCTTTTAAGCAAAGAGGAGAGATAAGCAAAGAGCTTATAAGCAACAAGCAGAGCATCATACAACATTAAGATTGTCATATAAGATCATCTTGGATCATTGCACCGATACACCATACATATAGCATACGTGGGATAGAGATCGTTGCATTTTTGCATAGTAGGTTGTGCACAAGATCCGTATCCGCCTATTGTGCAATCGTGCTAGCGTCTCTCTAGTATTGTGCAACAAGAGCATTTTCGTGGATTCCACATTTTGGCTCACTTTTGGTTTGCACAATCCCATCTATCTATTTGCGTGTGTGTTTCCGTGTACCACTACTTCCTTGGTCTACTTGTTACATATGCGAATTTGCGAATCTTCTTCAACATTTTTGAGTCAAGCTAACGATTGCAATCAATTTTGTGCCACCATCCTAACCAAGCTCCACCAAAAGCTTTTACTTGTGTAGGTGTGAGAATCGACAAGGGTCGGTACTGTCCGCATTTGAGTGAACTTGATTCATCTTCAACTTCGTCAAAGGTACATTGGTATTCATTCTTCTCCTTCTACCACTCACAATTTGCTTGAAATGATGGATAGGCCAAGTTCTTCTACAAATCCACTCTTCATCGAGCAAGGCGACGACATGTCATCATCGTCACCAAGAGCCACCTCTTTGGCGCATGCGAGCTCTCCATCAAGAGCAACAAGCAATGGCGAACGATCGACAACCTCTCCACCGACTTGCGACTCTCAGAAAGCGTACGCGATTACTTCGACAACAAACTCGGCGCACAAGAAAGAGAACGATGCAAGAATGGGCGAGATCCGCGCCTTGTTGGTGAACGGCGTATACGCCTCTTCACACTCAAGGCGGAGCCACTCAAGTCGCCACTCAAGCGACTCCTTCTCCGACACAAGTACACCGTCATCGAGCATTCTTTGTTGAGCCGCGCGTCAAGACCGTCATGCATCTCGCAACCCGCTACACGATAAGAATCTCCAAGAGCAAGTTGATGAAGACGTTCCTCGTCCTCAATCGAGCCAAATGGCGTTTGCTCAAGCTCAAAAACGACAACGTCTTCGCCACCAACAAGAACAAAACGAAGCGCCTACACCAAGAGCAACAAGGCGCCGAGGCTCAACGCTTCAACAACAACAACGACGAAGCACAAGCTCTTGAGGCGGAACGCGCCCTTCAAGCATCAACTCGAGCTCTCGCCAACCGCAATCGCGAAAGGCGCAATCAAGAGGAAGCACTTCGAGAAGAAATACAAGAGAGGAACTACCATCCGCGTGCGCAACGTCAAGCTCCTCAAGCTCATCCTCAACCTCAAGGTCAACAAGAGCAAGTTGATCATGGACTTCCTCCTCGCCAAGAGCAACATGAGGATGATTACCCTCCACGTCAAGAACGTCATCATCAACATCGACCTCAAAACAATGAAGAACATCGCTATGGCAAGCTCAAGTTCACAATGCCCAAGTTCAATGGAACCAATGATCCCGAAGAGTACCTCTCATGGGCATTGAAGGTCGACAAAATCTTTCGTTTGCACAACTATGAGGAAGAAAAGAAGATCGCTATGGCATCACTTGAGTTCCAAGACTATGTGCTCATATGGTGGGAACAAGTCCTTGAGCGCCGACAAGCAAGAGGTGAACCTCCAATCACCACTTGGGCTCAAATGAAGGATGTCCTGAGAGCACGCTTTGTGCCCACCTACTACAACCATGATCTCTTCAAGAAGCTACAACTCCTCAAGCAAGGAACAAAGAGTGTTGAAGAATACTACAAGGAAATGGAGATTGCCATGATTCGAGCCAATGTCACAGAGGATGATGAGCAAACAATGGCACGATTCTTGAACGGACTCAACCATCCCATCAAGAATATTGCCGACTTCCAAACCTACTCCAACCTCATTGAGCTCGTGCACCAAGCTACAAAGGCGGAACGACAAGTGCAAGATGACTTCAAACGCCAAGTACTCATCCAAGACATCTGGCCTCTCCAACAACCAAGCTTCAACAACTAATCCAACTTCGACATCGACCAAGCCTTTTCCAAGCAACGACGACAAGTCAAGTTACAAGAAAACTTCTACAAGTTCAAGTCGTCCTCCTCCTACTACAAGCAACTCCAAGCCGCGTGCTTCATCATCTACTCCAACCGATGAGACCGTCAAGACAAGCTCCTTCAAGTGTTTTACTTGCGGCGGCCGAGGCCACAAGTCATATGAATGCACCAACAAGCGTACCATGATACTCAACGACGATGGAACCTATGACTCAATGAGTGAAGATGAAATGGACGCTATTGAGCAAGTGGCCATGCACTGGCGCATCAAGGAGGATGAAGATGATCAAGTCTTTTGTGATCAAGATACAAGCCCCGCTCTTGTTGTCTCCAAAGTCTTGACACTTCAACATCACCAAGAAGAAGACCAACGATGCCACATCTTCCACACAAAGGCAGGCATCAATGGGAGATCCGTCAAGGTCATCATCGATGGAGGTAGTTGCCACAACTTGGCAAGCGAAGAACTATGCTCCAAGCTCCAATTGGTCAAGAAGAAGCATCCGCAACCCTACAAGGTTCAATGGCTAAGTGACTCGGCACTATCTGAGTTGAGCATACGGTCCAAGTATCATTCAAAATAGGTGCATATGAGGACACTTTGGAGTGTGATGTGGTCCCAATGACCGTTTGCCATCTCCTTCTTGGTCGGCCATGGCAATTCGACCGTGGTGTCTACCACAATGGGCGTACAAACCACTATAGCTTCAAGATGAAAGGCAAAGAATATCTCCTCGACCCATGTCTCCTAGTCAAGTGATAGCCGACAAACAAGCCACCAACCAAAGAGAGAAGAGTGAGAAAGTGATCCACCAAAAAGTGAGTGAGAGCCACAAGCCAAATTTGGCGCCTCTTAGCCTAGAGAAAAACCTCATACTATTAGCCACCAAACATGAGATGAGAGAAGTGTGTGAGAACCCATCGAGTGTGATGCACTTTATCCTTGTGTGCAAGGATGGAGAACCAAAACTAACACCACTCATGAGCTACCTTTGGTGTTTCAATCTCTTTGCAGGAATTTCAAGATGTTTTCCCGATGAGCTACCTCCGGGTTTACCTCCTCTTGAGGCATTGAGCATCGAATCGACCTCATCCCGGGCGCCACTTCCAAACAAAGCTCCCTACCGTGTCAATCCAGAAGAAACCAAGGTTGGGAACAAATTTTGTTTAAAGGGGGTTTGGGCCCAATTTTGGGCCCATTTTTGCCTCCCCGGGAAAACCCAAAAAATTAAAAATTTAAAAAAATAAATTGAACCTTTTTCCAAATTTGTTTTTTTTTTTTTTAAAAAATTTGAAAAAATTATTTTGGGCCCCTTTTAAAGGTTTTTTTAAAATTTTTTGGTTTGGTTTTTAAAGATTTTTTGCCATTTTTCCTCTTTTTTTTTTGGAAACCTTTGGGGGAAAAAAAATTTGGTTTCCCCTTTTAAAAAAACCTTTTTCCCGTTTTTTTTAAAAAGGTGGCCTTGGGGAAAAAGCAAACCTTCCAGGTCTTTAAAAACCCCCCCAAATTTTGGGGGCTTCCCCCTTTTTTTTAAAAACCAAAATAAAATTTTTTTTTTGGGCCCTTTTTTTTTTTTGGGAAAAGGGTTTTTTTTTTTTTTGGGGAAAACCCCTTTTGGGTTTAAAACAATTTTTTAAAAATTTAATTTTAAAATTTGGAAACTTTTTGGCAAATTTTTTTTTTCCCTCCCCTTAAAAGGCCCGGGGGGAAACCCTTTTTTTTTTGGGGGTTTAAAAATTAAAAGGGGTTTTTCCCCATTTCCCCCCCAAAAAAGGGAAAACCCGACCCTTTCCCCCGGGGTTTTTTTGGGGGAAAACCCCCCCTTGGAAGCCTAAAAAAAAGGGGGGGCAACCCCGGGGGGCCCCAAAACCCTTTCCCCGGACAAACCCCACCCCAAAAATCCAAAAACCCCAAATTTTAAAGGGGGGGAAAAAAAACCCCCCAAACAAAACCCCCCGGGTAACCCCAAAAGGGGTTTAAAAAAAACCGGGAAAACCCAAAGGGGCCTTTAAAACCCCAAAAACCCTTTTCCAAGGGGAAAAAAGGGTTTCCTTTAAAGGGGAAAGGGGGCCCCCCCACCCCGGGGTTTCAATTTAAAACCCGGGCCCCGGGTTAAACGGGGTTTGGAAACCAAAATTTTTGGGCCCTTCCACCATCCCCCCTTCCCAAAACCCTCAACACCAAACCCCCCCAAAAAGGGGTTTTAAAAAAAATTTTCTTCCCCAAATTCCTTCCCTTTTCCCAAAATTTTCCCCTAAAAAAACCCCCCCGGGCCCCAAAAGGCCTTGAAAAAGGGGAACCCCAAAAACCCCCTTTTAAAGGGAAGGGGCCCCGGGAAAAAAAAAAGGGGGGGGGGGCCCGGGAAAAAAAGGGAAAACCCCCCGGGACCGGGAAAAAAACCGGAACCCCCGGGGCGGCCCCGGACCCGAGGCCCCCCCCCCGGGGGGGACCCGGCCCGGGCCCGGCCCCCCGAAAAACCCAAATTCAAGGGCCCCCCGGGGGGAATCCCCCCCCGCCCAACCCGGCCGGTTCCCGGGCCCCCGGGGGGCCCAACCCCCTTAACCCGGGACTCCAAAACCCCCCCCTTTTGGGCCCCTTGGATTACCCCCCCCCCGGGGGCTTTCCCAAACCCCCCCCAAAAAACCCCTTCCCCCTTTTTTTTGGGGGGAAAATTTTTTTGGGGCCATCCAAGGCCCTTCTTGGGTGGGATTCCTTTTTAAAAAAGGGGAATTAAAAAAGGGGGGGTTTTGGGCCAAATTTTTGGGGGGGTTTTGGGTTTTGGGGTTTTTTTTTTAAATTTTTGTTTCCCCCCCGGGGGGGTTAATCCAATTGGGTCCCCCTTTTTGGGGTTATTTCCTTCCCGTTTTTCCGTTTTTCCCCAGGTTTTTTTTTTTAACCCCAAAAACTTAAAAATCCCAAAAACCCCAAATTTTTTGGTTTTTTTTTTTTTTTTCCCCCTTGTTTTGGGTTTTTTTTTTCCCCCTTTCCCCGAAAACCCCAAAAATCCCCTTTTTTTTTTTTTTTTTTTTTTTTAAAGGGGGATTTCAACCCGGGTTTTGGTTTTAACCCCCCCAAAACCTTCCCAAACCAAAGGGTTTTCCCCAAAAAACCCCTTCCCAAATTCCCTCCCCTCCCCCCCCCCCCAAAAAAACCCCCCAAACCCCCTTTTTGGGAAATTTTGGGGATTTCCCCCCTTTTTCCCCAAAACCCCCTCCCCCCCGCCCCAAAACCAACCCCTTTTAAAATTTTTAAAGGTTTTTTGGGTTTCCTTGTTTTTTTCCATTTTTTCCCCCAAAAAAACCCTTTTTTTTTTGGGGGGGAAAAAACCTTTTAAAGGGTGAAACCCAAATTTTTTCCCTTTTGGAAAATAAACCAATTTTTTAAAAAAAAGGAAAAATTTAAAAAAACCCCAAAACAAAGGAAAAAATTTGGGAAAATTTCAACCAAAAAATTTAAACTTGGTTTTAAAATTTTGGAAAAGGTAAAGGAAAAACCCCCTTTTTAAAAAGGGGAAAAAAAAGGGGAAATCCAAAATAAATTTAAATTTTGGGGGAAAATTTTTGGAAAAAGGGAAGGTTTTCCCCGGGGAGGGGTTTTCCGGGTTTAAATTTCCCTTTAAAAACCCCCTTTTTAATTTTTAAAAAAATTTAAAGGGGGGTTTTACAAGGCCCCCCCAAAAAAACCCAAATTTCCCAAAAGGGAAAAAGGAAAATTTTAAAAAAAACAAAAAAAGGGCTTTTTTAAGGGGGGAAAAGGGGGGTGGGGGAAAAAAAATTTGGGCCCCCTTGGGCCTTTTGAAAAAAAAATTTGGGCCCCAAAAATTTAAAGGGGGGGGTTTGGGCCCTTTTGGGGTGGAAACTTTTTTTTTCCCCCCCTTTTTTTTCCCAACCAAGAATTTAAATTTAAATTTTTTAAAAAGGGGCCCCTTTAAATTTTTTAAAATTTTAACCCAATTTTTTTTGGGAAAAAATTCAATTTGGGGAAAATTTTAAATAACATTGAACCTTCCCCTTTTAAAAAATTTTTCCCGGGGCTTTAAATTTTTTTAAAGGGGGCCCTTTTTGTAAAAAAAATTTTCCCTTTGGTTTTTTAAAAAAAAAAAATTTGGGAAATTTCATTTTAGTTGGGGGGGGGAAAAAAAATTTGGGGGCTTGGGGAAAATTTGGAAAAGGTTTTGGGTTTTTTCCCCCTTTTTTTTTTTTTTTTTTTTGGTTTTTTTTCCCCAAATTAAGGGCCCTTCTTTTTAAAAAAAATTTAAATTGGAATTCCAATTTTTGGCCCCTTTTTGGGCCCAACCAAAATTTTTTTTTTGGGGGTTTTTACCAAAGGGGTTTTTTTTTCATTTGGCAATTTTAAACCTTTAAATTTTTTAAAAAATTTTTTTTTTCCCCCAAAAAAAAGGTTTCCGTTTTTAAAAACCCCAATCAAAAACCCTTTTTTTTAAAAAAACCCCTTTTTTTAAAGGGCCCTTTAAAAAAAAAAAACCCCCCCCCCCGGGAAAGGGGAAAGGGAAAATTCCCCCAAAAAAAGGGGCCCAAAAAAAACCAAAAAATTTTGGCGGCCTTGGGGCCCTTTCCCCCCAAAAAAAACCCCCCCCCGCGACTCCCCAAAAAAAAAACAAACTTTCCCGGAAAGGGAAAAATTAAAAGGGGCCCCCCGGGGGCCCCCCTTTTTTAAAACCCCGGGCCCAATCAAAAACCCGGCCCCTTTGGGAACAATTTTAAAAAAAACCCGGGGGAAAAAAAACCCCCCCCAAAAAACCCGGAAAAAAAGGGGCCCGGGCCCCCCAAAAAACCCCCCAAAAAAAGGGGAAAAAAAAAAAGGGCCCAAAAAAAAACCAACCCGGGGGGCCCCTCCCAAAACCCCCAAAAAAAGGGGCGGGAAAGGCCCTTTTTTCCCCCCCCCAAAAAACCCCAAATAAAACCCCTTAAAAAAACCCAAAAAAACCCCCAAACCCCGGGGGGCCCCCCAAGCTCAATTCAAATTTCCCCAAAGGAAAAAAGGGGAAACCCCTTTTGGGGAAAGGGGAAAATTTTTGGAAACCCAAAAAAAAATTAAAAAAAACCAAAAGGCCTTTTGGGGCCCAAGTTCCGGGGGGAAAAAAAGGGGCCTCCAATCCCATTTCCAAAAAATTTTTTCCCCCGGGGGAAAATTTGGGATCCTTTTAAAACCCTTTTAAAAGGGGAAAAAGGGTTTGGGTTGGGCCAAAGGTGCGACTCTCGGAGAAGCGTGCAGATTACTTCAACAACAAACTCGGCGTGCACAAGAAGAATGATGCAAGAATGGGCCGAGATCCGCGCCTTGTTGGTGAACCTTCACCTCTTCACACTCAAGGCGGAGCCACTCAGTGCCACTCAAGCGACTCCTTCTCGACACAAGTACAGTCATGAACATTCTTCGTCGGAGGCGTCAAGCCGTCATGCATCTCGAAACCCGCTACAAGACAAGAATCTCCAAGAGCAAGTTGATGAAAAGTTCCTCGTCCTCAATCGAGCCAAATGGCGTTTGCTCAAGCACAAGACGACAACGTCTTCCACCAACAAGAACAAACGGCGCACCTACGAAAAGAACAACAAGGCGCGAATAAGCGTCTCCAACAACAACGGAAGCACAAGCTCTTGAGGGAGCAGCGCCTTCAACATCAACTCGAGCTCTCGACAACCGCAATCGGAAAGGAATCAAGAGGAAGCACCGAGGAAGAAATACAAGAGGGAACTACCATCCGCGTGGCGTCAAGCTCCTCAAGCTCATCCTCAACCTCAAGGTCGACAAGACAAGTTGATCATGGACTTCCTCCTCGCCAAAAGCAACATGAGGATGATTACCCTCCGTCAAAACGTCATCATCAACATCGACCTCAAAACAATGAAGAACATCGCTATGGCAAGCTCAAGTTCACAATGCCCAAGTTCAATGGAACCAATGATCCGAAGAGTACCTCTCATGGGCATTGATTGACAAAATCTTTCGTTTGCACAACTATGAGGAAGAAAAGAAGATCGCTATGGCATCACTTGAGTTCCAAGACTATGTGCTCATATGGTGGAACAAGTCCTTGGCCGGACAAGCAAAGGTGAGCCTCCAATCACCACTTGGCTCAAATGAAGGATGTCACGAGCCGCTTTGTGCCCACCTACTACGTGATCTCTTCAAGCTACAACTCCTCAAGGAAGGAACAAGAGTGTTGAAGAATACTACAAGAAATGGAGATTGCCATGATTGAGCCAATGTCACGGAGGATGATGAGCAAACAATGGCACGATTCTTGAGCGGACTCAACCATCCCATCAAGAATATTGCCGACTTCAACCCTACTCCAACCTCATTGAGCTCGTGCACCAAGCTACAAAGGCGGGCGACAAGTGCAAGATGACTTCAAATGCAAGTACTCATCAAGACATCGGCCTCTCCAACAACCAAGCTTCACAACTTCTCCAACCGACATCAACCAAGCCTTTTCCAAGCAACCGACAAGTCAAGTTACAGAAAAACTTCTACAAGTTCAAGTGGTCCTCCTCCTACTACAAGCAACTCCAAGCCGTGCTTCATCATCTACTCCAACCGATGAGACCGTCAAGACAAGCTCCTTCAAGTGTTTTACTTGGGCGGTGGAGGCACAAGTCATATGAATGCACCAACAAGCGTGCCATGATACTCAGCGCGATGGCACCTCCGACTCAATGAGTGAAGATGAAATGGGCCTATTGAGCAAGTGGCCATGCGGCGCATCAACGAGGATGAAGATGATCAAGTCTTTTGTGATGAAGATACAAGCCCGCTCTTGTTGTCTCAAAGTCTTGACACTTCAACATCACCAAGAAAAGACAGCGATGCCACATCTTCCACACAAAGGCGGCATCAATGGGAGATCCGTCAAGGTTCATCGATGGAGGTAGTTGCCACAACAGCAAGCGGTATGCTCAAGCTCCAATTGGTAAAGAAGCATCCAACCTACAAGGTTCAATGGCTAAGTGACTCAACACTATCTAAGTTGACATACGGTCCAAGTATCCTTCAAAATCGGTGCATATGAAGACACTTTGGGTGTGATGTGGTCCCAATACTTCCCCTCCCCGTGGCCATGGCAATTCGGGTTGTCTAACAATGGGCGTTATAGCTTAAGATGAAAAAAGAATATGTCCTCGACCCATGTTCTAGTCAGTGATGGCCGACAAACAAGCCACCAACCAAAGAAGAAAA
>JAHHZJ010002010.1:0-32353 GCA_021437245.1 Aegilops speltoides
CCGTGCGGCTCGACCACACGAGGGCTCACAAGTGTGTCGCTCTTTTTATTATTTTCTTTCTTTGTATACACAGGACCCCGTTCACGGAGGCCTGTCCGACGGTGAACCCGCCGAACTCCGCGATGCAACGGCCGGGGAAGAAAGAAGGCTGCGATGAACACTCGGTGGTCTCCATTACGAGCATTAAATTTGATTATATACACCAGTCCGCAGCCCACCTGGAGAGGACATGTTTAATTAGTCCAATCCCTTGCTTACCGCACTATTTGTATCATTCCGCACTCATAGCGAATCCCTTGAATAAATAATGCAGCATTTTTTGCTGTTATTGCATTACTTTACATATCGTTCACTAACGACATCTTGCACCCGTATATTTTGAGTGCGGCCGAATACACGAGGGCTTATGTTCCCCGCATTATGGTGTGATAAGTCCGAACACTTTCACAAGTCTGGCACCCGAACTTATAGCATTATATGAATCGGCTCGAATCATGTCTTGGGTCAATAGTTGGGTTTGCGGCTCCCACGTTTTGGTACCTTACGTTCCGTTACGTCGGCTAAGGTGGCCTTTGGGAGAACCACTGCGATTGCACCCGGTTGAGCTAAGCGAGCACCTCGATGGAAAAGCTAAAAGCATTTGTCATGATAAAGCGAGAGATTGGTCGCTGTTCGAGAGGTCTTTTCGAGTCCTAAAGACTTATGCGCATCAAGCGAAGAACGGATAATGTCGGCCAAAGCGTGGATAAGCGCCCCTAACTCGGTCTTCGAATACCGGGGCTTCGCGAAATTTAAAATTATAGAATTCTATGGCTAAGTGAGAGTGTTCAAGCATTATAAGTCCGGTTGCCTTGTTACGTTGTGTTGGCGCCTCCTAGATGGATCCAGAATGGGAACAAGAGTGCTCAAGTTTATCCGAACACCCGGCACTTTCGTGGCTTGAAATTTTGAAGCCGACGACTTGCCATCTCTCAGATTTTATAAGCGGCCGCCTGAAGGTAATATTTTAAATCAAACAAGCGTTGCTTAGCGCATATGAACAAAGTTTTCAGCGCGAGGATAATACATAGCGAGTCTACTTAATAATTACATCTCGGGGCACTCATCCATAATCTTGCGGGCACCCTTGAGACAGTCTTATAGTACATCTCGGCGTCACGATACTCCTTGCGTGGCGGCGCGTCGGTGATAAGCTTCTCGCATCGGCTTGCCCAGTGCACCTTTGCATGGGCAAGGGCCCGGCAGCGCCTTCAATACAGGCGGGCGCTTGGCGACCTCCAACAAGGCACGCATCCACCGGCCGCTGCAGGCGAAGTAGCTCGAGGCATGGCCTCTTGAGCCACACCGGACTATGAGGCCCTTCATGGCACCTTTCGGCTACCTTATGGAGCTCGACCACCTGCTTGACTGGTCGCTAGGGGCACGGATGGCGGCCTCGGCGTCTTGAGACGAGAAGATCTTCTCCGTTGAGCTCCTCCTCGCCGCGGTAGAATGCGTCGACATCGGATACCTTGTGAGGTAGATCTGCAAGCATACTGGAGAGCTCGAATTCGGGTAAAGTCGGGTAGTTTACATTAACATGCTTGCTTTGCATGAAAAATGCCTTACCGCCGCTATTTTCTTCACATCCTCAACCTCTTGAAGGGCCTTATGGGCCTCGGCCTTGGCGTCTTTGGCACTTCGAGGCGAGGCAAGCTCGGACTCGAGTCTTTGAGTCGCTCCAAACTCTCATGCTTTTCCACGAGGCACAGGAGCTCTTGCCGCACTTCCACCACCGCGCCTCCTGCTTCTCTCGCTCTGCCCGTTCCACGGCCGCATTGCGTTGACGCGGACACAGCCTCCTCGAGGGTCGCCACCTCGTTCGTGGCCCTGCGTACCACGTTATCCTTGTTATTTTATTGCAACCTAAATCCTTTTTCTGTAAGGTAACTATTCAAAGTGGTGTTACTCACCTTCTTTGTCCTCGAGCTGCTTCTTGGCTTGGCCGAGCTCTTGCTCGGACCGCTCGAGATCTGCTTCAATCACACCGACCTCCAGCGGTCGGTGCGGCAGAGGTCGATGGCGCAACATACAAACCCATATTGACATAATTTTTAGCAACCTGCGTATATCTTTTTAGATCCTCGGTCCGGCTTTTCTTTCCGAACACGAACCGAGCATCGGGGCTCTCTGTCTATGCGGTATTACATTACATAACTTTAACTTCTTACCTCAAAGCACAGTTAGAAGGCTGCTGCAGGCTTCAGTCGGCCCGCTCTTGGCGGCTGAACCTTGAATCACCACACTTATGATAGTGCGGTGTTCTTCCTCGATGGAAGTGCCTTTGGCGCCTCCAACAAGTTGTCGGCGCCTCCGGTTGGGCCAGGGGCGCCCGGTGTCCGCAATCTTGCCCTTCTTGCTAAGGGGCACTTTGCGGACTCTGGAACCACTGCAGGTTTCGGCGTAGAGTCGGCGCAAAGTCCGGGAGGCTGCCTTGCGGCGCCTCCGAACCTCCTCGATGGGTCCCTTCCGGGATCCCACCTCGGCGTCTCGGCGGTGAAAAGGGTGGAGCGGTCGGAATGGAATCCACATCCGATGCAGCCCAACGACCAGCTTTCGGCGAAGCGAGGGAGATCATCGTCGGCGGACTGCGAGGCGGTATCACGGCATTAGAAGGACACTATCGACACAAAATAAATTGCGGATCATTCGAGGAATCCGGATACTTACGATCTTGCACGAGGCTTGGCCCTTGAGGCCACTCTTCATCGCCAGCGATGGTGTTGGCGGAGCTGTCGAGGGAATAGTTCTTCCCTCTTGGACCCTTGGCCTCCCCTGTTGGGGAGGCCTTCCTCTCTCTCTCCTCCTGCTGGGAGAGTCTTCTTCCTCCTCCTCATCTTGGGAGGGAATCCGCCTCGAGTCGTCGGACACCTAGAAAGCAGGAACTCTTTGAGTACCGTGGCCACCTCTTGGCCTTCTTCTCGGCACCGTGCGGTGCGGAACCAACAACCCGCTAGGCAGGCGTCCACTGGGTCTTGGCATGGGGCCGGGCGGATGAGCTGCTCGGCCTTCTTCATCCATTCTGTCAAAGGAAAAGGGAGATTGAAACCCGCTTAGGGTTGAACTATTAACAACAAGTGTCCCGTTAAGGGGTAGAATCACTTACCTCGTCAGCTGGCCGCTGCGAGTGAAATCCGCGATCTTCCGTTGCGGATGCGGGGGCTTCGGCGCCCTTAAACAGCACCCTCCAGGTGCCTTCATACGTCGTGTCGGAGAGCCCGCTCAGCGCCTGGTGCTGTGTCGGATCAAACTCCCACAGGTTGAATGCTCGTTCTTGGCATGGGAGAATCCGGCGGACGAGCATGACTTGGACCACATTAACAAGCTGAGCTTCTTGTTCACCGGCTTACGGATCTGAGGCTTGGAGTCCGTCGGCTCCTTGAACTACCCCATGCAGCCCTTCTCTTTCTAGGAGGTGAGCTGCGCGAGGATACCAGATCTGAACTTCGGGGCCGCCGCCCACTTAGGGTCAGTGGCTCGGTGATGTAGAACCACCCATTGCCACCTTGGCGGACTCCACGAAGGCCCTTGAACCGAGAGGGCGTTGGGCATCTTGACCAACATGGCGCCTCGCACTCCGCTGCGTGCCCTTCACTACCTTGACTTGACATTGAAGGTCTTGAGCCACAAGCGAAGTGGGGCTGGATGCGAGAGGAGGCCTCGCCTGCCTGACGATGAATGCGCGATGTTGAGGATGAAGTTGGCGCGGATCATGGAAATCCAGGCCGTAGTAGAACATGAGCCCCCGGACAAAGGGGTGAAGTGGAAAGCCCGATCCGGAGGAAGTGGGGAGAAATCGACCCTCTCATGGGGCACTGGGGTGGGGATGAGCTGCCTTGTTGGGCGGCCGGTGCTGTAATGTCGCGGAAAGGTATCCGTGCGCTACGTGATTTAGCGATATGCTCCTCCTTAGCGGTGGAGGCCAACCATTTACCTCTGCTCCGGACATGGTCGGAGAAGGTTGGTAACCTTATACGGACTTGGTAGCTGGAGCTCAAGAGTGTGCGAAGATGGATAAGCAAAGGAGGAAGAATGCATAGGTGAAAAGGTGGATCCTTATCCCTTATATGGCGGACAAAGACTATCGTCCCCCGACTGGTAAAACTCGCTTATCTCCCAAAGCGCCACCATCAATGGCGGCGGTTGGGTTACTGCGTCCGTATTGATGAGAATCCGAATAAGGGAACCACGATCTCTGCCGACAAGGCGTGCCAAGGAAACCGCCGCTTCGCTTATAACGAGGTGGTATAATAAAAAGCGATTCAAGTAAAAACTTGGTAGTGGTGTGACGTCACGCCACAAAATCGTCGGCAGATTGAACTTGTGCACATATTATTCTCTCTACAGGGGAATGTGGAATTTATTTTTGCGAGCGGACACTATCCTGGTGTTCACAATCTTCTATGGATTATTCAAAGGAGGAACCCGCCTTGCAATGCCAAACATTATCGCGCCGGACTTATCGTCATTGAAGCCAGGTTCGGGAGCTCTTGAGGAGTCTGGACTAGGGGTGTCGGACAGCGGACTATCATCGTCCATGCGGACTCCAAGACTACGAAGATACAAGATTGAAGACTCCGTCCGTGTCGGGATGGGACTTTCCTTGGCGTGGAAGGCAAGCTTGGCGTCTGGATATGTAGATCTCCTACCATTGTAACCGACTACTGTGTAACCTAGCCCTCTCCGGTGTCTATATAAACCGGAGGGTTTTAATCCGTGGGACACAACATCCATTACAACAATCATACCATAGGCTAGCTTCTAGGGTTTAGCCTCCTTGATCTCGTGGTAGATCCACTCTTGTAATACACATCATCAATATTAATCAAGCAGGACATAGGGTTTTACCTCCATCAAGAGGGCCCGAACCTAGGTAAAACATCATGTCCCTTGTTTCGACCGTAGGAGGTCCGTTTCGACCGTAGCAGGTCCGTTTCATCCGTTTTGCGGTACGCCACACCCCCTCCCGATCAACAGGACCCCCGCTCGACCGTAGGAGGTCCGTTTCCTCTATTTTGCGGTACGCCGCACCCCTCCCGATCAACAGGACCCCGTTTCGAACGTAGGAGGTCCGTTTCCTCCGTGTGCGGTACGCCAGGCCTCGTTTCCATCGCCTGTTCCGTCCAAGCCCTCCCGATGAACACGACCAGGCATTCTGTTCTGACCCAGCCCGTTGGCTCCCATGCGTTCCCTTGCCTCCCGATGAACACGACACATTTCGTTGCCTCCCCATGAACACGAGCATTCCGTTGCCTCCCCATGAACGCAACGGCGATGCTTTTTCTCTGCTCGGCCCAGCCATGTACGAGCCCTCGCCCGTGCGTAAAGTAGCGGTAAGCGTTCGAGACACGCCTATATGTACACATGCGTGGCGTATTTTCTTTCTTGCACCCTGGCGCTGTGCGTGCGTGTACATGTTACATGCCGCCTCTACTACGAGGCGTGCGGCGCCTCTACATCCACGGTATATATGTATGTCACGTTCGCGACGGAATGACAGCGCTTCGTATGCTTGACCCGGTGGGTCTGACTATCGAGCACTTCCTTGCATGCGAAAATGTAGCTGGTGGGTCCCGGCGATCGGAGAGGCGGTGTATTTTTGCTGGGCGCACTTCCTTTGCGTGCGAAGATGTAGGCTAGTGGGTCCAGCGGTCCCGGCGAATCGTTTTTTGCGGACGCGCTTCCTTGCGTCGCGAAGATGTAGCTGGTGGGTCCTAGCGATCGAGGAAGCGTTACAAAATCGATGGCCCGTCCGGTGGGTCCCCGCTGTCAGGGGAGGAATCATTATTTTGCGCGTAATGGGGCACTTCCTTGCTGCGGTCGTGGACCCAGCTGTCAGCCTCTTCACGTACAGTCCACGTCCGATGGAAGTCGTTCCTTGACCACGTTGACCACGGCGTCGAGAAGCACCCGGCGGTGGGCGGCGGCGAGGCCTAGGAAGGGGGCGACTTCGGGCTGGGGAAAGGCGCAGCGATGGATGCCGCGAAGAGAATGCGAGGTTCAACTGGTTCGGCTGCGGTGTGAGGCTCTTGTCATCGCATAATAACATGGGGTGTGGGTGAGTAGAGGATGGCCTGGCCAGCGGTGGGAGTAGTAGAGGCGGTGAGGCCTCCAATGACATCACAACCCGACCCACGGGAGGCAGGAGCACGCGGCACGACCGGCGCTGGTTTGGGCGGCTGGAGCAAGAAGACCAGAGATTGAAGAAGCACTACGGCCGTTGGATGGACATCGTACGGTAACAGGAGCTAGAATCTTTCATATTGACTAAGTTGACAAAGCCCTCCGTCCCCGTCAACTTGGTAGGCCCACAAGTCAGCCTCCTACTATGTTGGGTTCCAGCTGGCAGGGGAGTATTCATTTTTTGTGCGAAATAAGGAGGCACTTCTGAAAGCACATTTGCTCCCTAGGTGGTTTTGGTAATTAATGACAACATACTTTGTGGTTGGACTAATGCTTTTAACAAGTATGTTTCAGGAAAGTCAATCACTCTGGCATGGGAAAAGGACTAGAAAGGTGGACCCCTAGGATGCTAAGGAAAACATTGGCAAAAGCTCAAGACTCTATTTTTGGTTTAGTGATCCAAGATCACATTGAGTCCATAGGAAAGCCAATACTATCAAAAGGGGATGAGGTTATGATGATGATCTGGTTGCTCAAAGTGCTTAGTGATTTATCTCTCAAACTATCAGCAATCTTTCATTCCAACATAAACCCATAAGTAATCTCGGTCCCACCGATTCCATAAACTCAGTCACAAGAGATGAACCACCTCAGCCATATACCCAAACCCTAAAATTTGGATTTTCCGATTCCAAACTCGGTCATACGAAATTGGTGTTGCCAAGCTTCTGTAACATACGTACTCAAATCGGTGTCACGAGATGAGAAATCGGTCCACCAAGATTGGCAAACCCTAGACTTTGGAAGAATCGGACTAACAGAGATTGTATTTTCGGTCCCACGAAAATCCCAACGTTCACAAGATTTGAACTTTCGGTCTCACCGAGTTGTCAACACCGGTCGGCCGAGATTGGTCAAATGTGTGTAGCAGTTGGATTTTGTGTGGAGGCTATAAATACCCTCCACCTCCTCTTCATTAGTGGAGAGAGCCATCGAGAAAGAACTACCACTCCTACCTTACATTTAGAAGAAAACTACCTACCCTTGTGTTGAGATCAAGTTGCTCCACTCCCACCATATGAAACTTGATTTCTAGCCTTCCCAAGTTGCTTTCCACTCAATCCTTCCTCCACCACAGCCAAATCGGTGAGGAGAGTTGAGTGTTGGGGAGATATCATTTGAAGCACAAGAGCAAGGAGTTCATCATCACCAACACCATCTATTACCTTTTGGAGGTGGTGCCTCCTAGATTAGTTAGGTGTCGCTTGGGAGCCTCCGTCAAGATGTGGAGTTGAACCAAGAAGTTTGTGAGGGCAAGGAGATCGCCTACTTCATGAAGATCTACCCAGTAAGGCTAGTCCTCCGTGGGCGTAGGCCATGATGGCATAGACAAGGTTGCTTCTTCGTGGACCCTTCGTGGGTGGAGCCCTCCGTGGACTCTGCTGGCCGTTACCCTCCGTGGGTTGAAGTCTCCATCAGCGTGGATTGGCGATAGCACCACCTATCGGAACCACGAGAAAAATCTCCGTGTCTCCAAATTGCGTTTGCTCTTCCAAATCTCTCCCTTACTATATGTGCAATTTACTTTCCGCTGCCCCATACTCTAGAATTGCATGTGTAGTATGTTGCTCGACTTGTATGCATGATGCTTGACTTGATCTTCATTGTGAACTTGCTAAAAACTTGTGTTAATCAAAGGCATAAACTTTTATCTTGTCGAGTTGTCTAATCACCCCCCCCCTCTAGACACTCTTACCTTCAACGATCCTACAATTGGTATCAGAGCATTGGTCTCCATTGCTTTGGTTTGCACACCATTGGAGGAAGATGGACGTGTCTACGTTTGGGAGTGTTAGTCATAGAGTGCCTATTCTTGATGGAGTGTCCTATAACTCGTGGAGGATTGAAATGCTTGCTATCTTTAAGATGTACAACTTGCGCAAATATGTTGAAACTCCATATGTACCACCATTTGACCCCTTGCACCCTACTATGGATGAAGAGCTTGATTTGCTTCGTAACCTTAGAACATCAATCTTATCATTAGAGGTTTGCCCGATAACTTGCTTGAGCTTGTCACAAACTTTGAGTGCGCCCATGCTATGTGGAAGTTCTTGGAAGAACTTTATCGGACTACTCTTTGAGAGGTCTTGATGAAATTCTATACAAGACTATTGAATTTGATATGTTCGCCCCAAAGATCCCAACTTTGATAAATGCTTCTTTGAGCTTCGTGATCTTATGAAAAGAAGGGTGATCGGTTTTATCAATGTTGAATAAGAAATGCTCTTGTATTGCATTCCGATGATTATTGTCATTCGACAAAACTAATGCAAGTCATTGTCAAATTGACCTAGGTATTGATGATGAATTATCTATGGGTCAATATGATGATGAGCATGAGCATGATGCGATTACTCGATTAGGACACGAGCTAGACAAGATCATGAAGAGTCTCGGTCTTATGGCAAATCGAGAGACTACATATCCGGTGGAAAAAGTGGATTCTTGATAGTGGATGCACCGATCACATGACGGAGATGAAGACATGTTTCAGAGCTTGCAAAGAGCGATGGTCCACGCAAGTATGTGACTTTTGGAGACAACTCCAAGGGTAAGGTACTTGGCCTTGGTAAGGTGGCCATATCTCATGATAGCTCCATTCAAAATGTCATGCTTGTTGAATCTCTTGGATACAATTTACTTTCGTGTCTAGATTAGCTGACTTTGGATTCAATGTGCTATTCACCAAAGTAGATTGCCAAGTTTTTAAATCGTGACAATCATAACATGGTATTTACGGCATTAGTAGAGGTGACCTATATATCGTTGATTTCACTAAGAGAGCTCAACCTAGAACTTGCTTTATTGCTAAATCTGCTAAAGGTTGGCTTTGGCATAGAAGGCTTGGACATGTTGGTATCGTAATCTAGATAAGCTAATCAAAGGTGATCACATTCTTGGTGTTAAAGATGTTTTCTTTGACAAAGATAGACTCTGTAGTGCATGTCAAGCAGGAAAACAAGTAGGTGGAAGTCATCCCGTGAAGAACATCATGACTACAAGGAGACCGCTTGAGCTTCTTCATATGGATCTCTTGGTCCCAATGCTTACAAAAGCCTTGGTGGTAACTCCTTTGGTCTAGTTATTGTTGATGATTTTTCAGTTCGTGGGTATTTTTCCTTGATGACAAATCACAGTTGAGAGAATCTTCAAAACCTTTGCTAGAAAGGCCCAAAATCAATTTGAGGTGAAGATCAAGAAAGTTCGGAGCGACAATGGAGCGGAGTTCAAGAGCGCCCATGTGGACTCCTTTCTCGATGAGGAAGGATTCTACATGAGTTCTCGACTCGTACACACCTCAACAAAATGGAGTTGTTGAGAGGAAGAACGAACACTCATTGAGATGGCGAGGGCGATGCTTGATGAATACAAGACACGAAACACTTACGGGGAGAAGCCGTTGAAACAGCTTGTCATGCTATCAACGAGGCTTTATCTTCACAAGCTCCTCGGCAAGACTTCATCTGAGCTCCTTACGGTAACAAACCCCAAGTGGGATATTTTCGTGTCTTTGGTTCAAAATGCTATATCCTTGATAAGCATCGTCGGTCTAAATTTGCTCCTAAAACTCATGAAGGCTTTTTCCTCGGTTATGGATCAAACTCCCACACCTACCGTGTCTACAACAATTTCACCGAAAGGTTGAAGAGGCGGTAGATGTGGTTGATGAATCTAATAGCTCATAAGTAGAGCAAATGCCTATTGATGTAGGAGACAAGGACCCATCGGAAGCCATTCAAGATTTATCCATTGGAAAGATTAGTCCCATGGAAGTGAAGGAGAGTACCTCATCTACATATGTGGAGCCCCTACCTCACGGAGAGATGAACCTCAAGGCAACATGGAGGCTTCCACAAGTGGAACTCACCAAGATGAGGAAGTGCGACAAGAAGATCCACCACAACCTCCTTCTCCACCACCTCAAGACAACACCAACAACAATGATGAAGAAGAAGATGGGATGATGAGGAAGCTCAGCCTCGACCACGACAAAAGCTATCCGAGTTGAGCAAGAGTCAAGAAGGACCATCCCGTGGAACAAATGATGAATGACATCGACTCAGGAGAATCACTCGCTCTAAAACTCGTTTAGCTAACTTTTGTGAACACTACTCATTTATCTCTAGTCTTGAACCTATGAAGGTAGAAGAAGCGCTTGAAGACCGGATTGGGTGAGCGCTATGCGAAGAGTTACACAACCGAGAGGAACAACGTTTGGACTTTGGTAGAAAGCCCAATGATGACCAAAGCGTCATTGGAACCAAATGGGTGTTTGGAACAAGCAAGATGAAGATGGACAAGTCATCGCAACAAGGCTCGTCTCGTAGCACAAGGTTACACACAAGTCGAAGGTATGGACTATGGTGAGACCTATGCCCCGTTGCTAGACTTGAGTCCATTCGCATTCTTCTTGCTTATGCCAACCACCATGACATTACTCTCTATCAAATGGACATTAAAAGTGCTTTCCTAAATGGTGAAATTGAGGAGGAAGTATTTGTGAAACAACCTCCGGTTGTGAATCCTAAAAGCCTAATCATGTTTACAAGTTGCACAAAGCTCTTTATGGTCTTAAACAAGCTCCTAGAGCTTGGTACAAATCTTGACTAGCTTTCTTCTTGAAAAGGATTTGAGATTGGTAAAATAGACTCAACGCTATTCACAAAAGGGTTGATGGTGAACTATTTGTATGCCAAATATATGTTGATGATATTATCTTTGGTTCAACTAACCCTGATTTTAGTGAGAAGTTTGGAAAGCTTATGTCGGAGAAGTATGAGATGTCCATGATGAGTGAACTCAAGTTCTTCCTTGGGTTGCAAATCAAGCAATCTAAGGAGGTACTTTTGTCTCACAAACAAAGTACACTAAGGATCTCTTCAAGAAGTTCAACATGCAAGAGAGCAAAGGTATGAAAACCCCATGGCTACTAGTGGACATAATGACTTGACTAAAGATGGAGAACACTGTTGATCAAAAGGTTTATCGATCCATGATTGGTTCTCTACTATATCTCTGTGCTTCTCGTCGACATAATGTTGAGTGTATGCATGTGTGCTCGATATCAAGCAGCTCTAAAGAATGTCATCTTAAGGCTGTTAAAAGAATTGTGAGATATTTGATACACACACTAACTTTGGCATTTGGTATCCTAAGAGGGCCTCTTCGATCTTGTTGGCTATTCCGACTCGGACTATCGGAGACAAGGTTGATAGAAAGTCAACCAGTGCGTGTCAATTTCTCGGTCGATCCCTTGTATCTTGGTCATCCAAGAAACAAAATTGATATCATTATCTCTTGCGAAGCGAGAATATATTGCTGCTGGTTAGTGTTGTGCTTTCGATTACTATGGATGACACAAGCGCTTAAGGATTATGGGATACATGCGAGACATGTTCCTTTGCTTTGTGACAATGAGAGTGCGATTAAGATTGGACACAATCCGTGCAACACTCTCGCATGAAACACATTGAAGTTAAATCACCATTTTATTAGTGATCATATTGCTAAGGGTGACATTGATCTTAAGCATGTTCGTCTTGACAAACAGCTTGCAGATATCTTCACAAAACCACTTGATGAGAAAGTGTTTTGTAAGCAGGAGTGAGTTGAACATCATTGATGCTTCAAACTTGGAGTGAAAACTCCATTGATGCATGCAAGGCATGAGCCTAATTGACTAATCCTTGATATTTCTCTTATGATGATGATCATATGTCTTGGACACATTTGCCCCTTGTATTGCATCTAACTCCTTGCAGGTACTTGGATGGTCTACATTCCACAAGATTATCACACACTCAAATCATGAGTAATCTTGTCATTGACCAAGTATCTAGCTCTTTGGGATGTTGAGTTCAAGGAACAAAATTCCACATATCCTTTTTGACACCATATACTTCTAGTACTTCACTCATGTCATCTTGGATATTCTTGAGTATTTCCTTGCTTGCCTAACCCATGTAGGAAGATGAACTATACAATTGGAAATGGTGCTCCAACTTCACATTCTATGAGCATCAACATCAAGTTCACCTACATGAGTCTGAGCAACAACAAGCCCAAGGTATGTTTTCACATCTTGAAGGAGCTTTGCTCAAAGTCATGAGTACAAGCAGCTTCAAAGATGTGATCACATCAAATGCTTAATCGAAAAATGGCAACCCCATTTTGAGCTTAAACGATGAGTATGACCTATGATCAAATGTTCTCATTTGACTCCTAAGTCAATATACTCAAACATAGGTGACCTAGTCACCGACCCCTGTCTAGATGAAGTACATATGTTTTGGAGTTTCTCTGCTTTTCTCATTGAGTTTTCTTGCTTATTTAAAAAATAACTTCATCTAGCAATCTTTTTCATTTCTATTTCTTCTGTTCTTGTGTATATCTTTTTGGCTCTGATCAATTCCCTGAAAATCATTTACAAATTCATTGCAAATCTTTTGAAACATTCCTTGCAAAGTGAGCTGAATTATTTCTATATTTCCTTGGAATTAAACTCGGCGTCACCGACTTAACACTTGATCGACCGAAAAGGATCTGCCCTAAGTCTCGACTTTCGGACTCACCGATCCATATCAATTGGTGTCACCGATTTACATTCATCGAGGATATCATCTTCTGCAGCTCACCTAAATGATTTATTACGGATACTTAATTTGCTCGGTTGTGATTCTTAAGGATCCCTTCTTTCCTTCCATCTTTCCTGCCCTTCTGGTTTCTTGTCCTTTTCGGCACTTGATGTCAAAGGGAGAAGATTTAGGGGAGCTTAGGGGAGATTGGAGGATAAGGGAGAAAAATTAAAGGAAGAAAAACAATCTTACCTTAAGGGAAAGGATCACATCAAAGCTTTGCCATGTCCCATATTGGATGTTACATTTGGCATTATTCTTTTGATTTTGCTTCTCTTACTCTCACAATTGGTATCTTATGAAAAGCACAATTGGTATCTTATGAAAAGCAAAATCTCTCAGAGCTCATTGAAAATCTTTTAGTCTTGGGAGACATGTTAGCTGATTCAAGCTAGTGCTCAACATGAGACACTCTTTATACATGTCATCCTGGCTTGGTACTCTTGATGTTCTTCTTTGTTGGTTGAAGGAATACTCTTGTGTTATCTAACCTTGTTTTCTCAAGCTTATTTCTTCAGGTACAATGTTAAGGAACTTCAAGGTAAGTATATGCATCTTTGAGAATGTGCATGATGGTGACTTGCTTGTGAATACTTGTTTGCAAGAAATCACCATGCACATATGCATCATCTCTCTTATCCTCATCTGCTCTGATGCATATAGCCAAGCTGCATGTAGCACATCTTGCTTTTCTCTCATGTGTGCTTGTGGTAGTCCAAAACCAATAATCTAAAATCTTGCACACTTGTAGGGAGCACTGTGTACTACATGTTTGTCAAAGCTTTAATGATAATCCTGTCTTTCTTTTAGTAAGCTTTGATATCTTATTTTGTGTGTTGCCATCAATTACCAAAAGGGAGATTGAAAGCACATTTGCTCCTAGGTGGTTTTGGTAATTAATGACAACATACTTTGTGGTTGGACTAATGCTTTCATCAAGTATGTTTCAGGAAAGTCAATCACTCTGGCATGGCAAAAGGACTAGAAAGGTGGACCCCTAGGATGCTAAGGAAAACATTGGCAAAAGCTCAAGACTCTATTTTGGTTTAGTGATCCAAGATCACATTGAGTCCATAGGAAAGCCAATACTATTAAAAGGGGATGAGGTTATGATGATGATCTGGTTGCTCAAAGTGCTTAGTGATTTATCTCTCAAACTATCAGCAATCTTTCATTCCAACATAAACCTATAAGTAATCTCGGTCCCACCGATTCCATAAACTCAGTCACACGAGATGAACCACCTCGACCATATACCCAAACCCTAAAATTTGGATTTTCGATTCCAAACTCGGTCATACGAAATTGGTGTTGCCAAGCTTACATAACATACGTACTCAAATCGGTGTCACCGAGATGAGAAAATCAGTCCCAAGATTGGCAAACCCTAGACTTTGGAAGAATCGGACTAGCAGAGATTGTATTTTCGGTCCCACGAAAATCCCAACGTTCTAAGATTTGAACTTTCGGTCTCACCGAGTTGTCAACTTCGATGCGACCGAGATTGGTCAAATGTGTGTAGCAGTTGGATTTTGTGTGGAGGCTATAAATACCCTCCACCTCCTCTTCATTCGTGGAGAGAGCCATCGAGAAAGAACTACCACTCCTACCTTACATTTAGAAGAAAACTACCTACCCTTGTGTTGAGATCAAGTTGCTCCACTCCCACCATATGAAACTTGATTTCTAGCCTTCCCAAGTTGCTTTCCACTCAATCCCTTCCTCCACCACAGCCAAATCAGTGAGGAGAGTTGAGTGTTGGGGAGATATCATTTGAAGCACAAGAGCAAGGAGTTCATCATCACCAACACCATCTATTACCTTTTGGAGGTGGTGCCTCCTAGATTAGTTAGGTGTGGCTTGGGAGCCTCCGTCAAGATGTGGAGTTGAACCAAGAAGTTTGTGAGGGCAAGGAGATCGCCTACTTCGTGAAGATCTACCCGAGTAAGGCTAGTCCTCCGTGGGCGTGAGCCATGATGGCATAGACAAGGTTGCTTCTTCGTGGACCCTTCGTGGGTGGAGCCCTCCGTGGACTCTGCAGCCGTTACCCTCCATGGGTTGAAGTCTCCATCAGCGTGGATTGGCGATAGCACCACCTATCGGAACCACGAGAAAAATCTCCGTGTCTCCAAATTGCGTTTGCTCTTCCAAATCTCTCCCTTACTATATGTGCAATTTACTTTCCGCTGCCCCATACTCTAGAATTGCATGTGTAGTATGTTGCTCGACTTGTATGCATGATGCTTGACTTGATCTTCATTGTGAACTTGCTAAAAACTTGTGTTAATCAAAGGCATAAACTTTTATCTTGTCGAGTTGTCTAATCACCCCCCCTCTAGACACTCTTACCTTCAACGATCCTACAACTTCCTTGCATGCGAAGATAGCTGGTGGGTCCGACATGTCAGCGGGGGGCACGTTTTTTTCGCGAAATACAGAGGCCCTTCCGGTGGGTCCCAGATGTCAGGTGGAGGAATCATTATTTTGCGCGTAATAAGGAATCATTTCCTTGTGTGCGGCCGTGGACCCAGCTGTCAGCCTCTCCATGCACAGTCTACTTCCGATGGTGTCGTTCGTTGACCACACCGTGCTGAGCGCATCCAAGGTGGTGGACGATGGCGAGGCCTCGGACAGCAACGAGCCGGAGATGGGAAAGGCAGCGGGAGTAAGTCATGACGAGAGGTGTCTGAGGTTAACTGGTTCTAGTGCGGTGTGGTTGGCGATCGATGGAGAAAAACGAGGGAGGTGTGGAGGGTGGAGGATGGCACAGCCAGCGGTGGAGTATCACTTCATAGCGAAGCATGCTAAGCAGAGCTCCTAGCAGCATGTCACGCCCAATATGCGATCCTATCCTAAAGAGACTCGAAGGTCCCACCAAGGATAGAACCGCATATTGACACGCTTTTGCAAGGTGGATATCATTACATCAACATTACATAATAGATGGGGATACATACAAAAGGCATACAATGCCACATGAATACAACAATACAACATACATAAGACCAACATCCGACTACGGATCAAACACAAGAGAAGCTCAAGCGACATCCACCCGCTAGCCGGGCTGCCGACACGGAACCTATCCCTTGATCGAAGAAGAAGCGGAAGAAGAACTCCAAACAAGCAAACATCGTGCTTGCGTCATGATCATCACACAACCTGTACACTGTATTTGTTGTTGTAGTAATCGTGAAGCCACGAGGACTCAGCAATCCCATTACCATGGGTATCAAGACTAGCAAAGCTTAATGGGTAAGGAAGGGGTAAAGTGGTGAGGTTGCGCTGGCGACTAAGCATGATATGGTGACTAACATACATAAAAGAGGCGAGAAGAGAAAAGCGGAGCGGTCGTCAACTTGCAATGATCAGAAGTGATCTGAGCTCCTACTTCGCCAAACATAACCCAAAACCGTGTTCACTTCCGGACTCCGCCGAAAAGAGACCATCACGGCTACACCGCGGTTGATGCATTTTAATTGGATGTGGTGTCAAGTTATCTACAACCGGACATTAACAAATTCCCATACGCCACATAACGCAGACACGGCTTTGAAAGATAATACCTTGCGGTGTCCCAACTTAGCCCATGATAAGCTCTCGCGATCAGCGAAGGATATACCTTCTCCCGGGAAGACCCGATCGATCTCGGAATCGGTTTACAAGACATTTCGACAATGGTAAAACAAGACCAGCAAAGCCGCCCGAATGTGCCGACAAATCTGATAGGAGCTGCACATATCTTGTTCTCGAGGGCACGGATTGTCCAAACTTCAGTGAGGCGAGTCGAGTTGCCCTGGTAGCCTTGTGGTGACGAGTTGGACCAACACTCTAGCGAGCACCGGCCGGGGTGGTAAAATAAGATGACCCTCGAGGCGCGACTCCCAAGGGAAAAAAGGGCTAGGTGAGGCAAATGTAAAACCAAGGTTGGGCCTTCTTTGGAGGAGTTTTATTCAAAGCGAACTGTCAAGGGGTCCCATAAATCACCCATTGCGTAAGGAGCATAAAATCCGGGAACATAACACCGGTATGGCGGAAACTAGAGGCGGCAAAGTGGAACAAAACACCGGGCATAAGGCTGAGCCTTCCACCCTTTACCAAGTATATAGATGCATTAATTAAATAAGAGATATTGTGATATCCCAACATAAACATAAACCAACATGGAGCAATCTTCATCTTCACGCATCTAGCAGCGCTATAAGAGGGCTGAGCAAAAGCGGTAACATAGCCAAACAACGGTTTGCTAGGAAGGGTGACAATGGTTAGGGGCTATCATGCAATTTGGGAGGCTTGAGCAGCAAGTGGTAGGTAGCGCCAGCATAGCGATAGAGCGAAGCAACTAGCATAGCAATGATAGTAATGAGATCCAAGGTGGCGGTCATCTTGCACTGAAATCCGCTAGGAAGAAGAGCGAGTCCATGAAGAAGATGAGCGGACGTGGTCGAGCGAATCCTCACCATCGCAACATTACGGAACTAAGAAGCAACAGGAAAGAAACAAACAACATGGTAAATGCACAAGCATAAACATGGCATGATGCACAAACAAGTATGATGCATGACCGGTTTAATGAGGCATGGCATGGCATGGCAAAGTGCAACAAACAACACTACAAATTAAGTGGAGCTCAATATGCAGCGAGTTGCATATTGACGGAACCTCCACATTCAAATATTTAGTTCACTCTCGTTTATGCTACTCATCAATATTAAATGTTGTTAAACATGGCAAGGCGTGAAGCATAAGAAAACTAGCTAACTAGGCAAGTTTAAATGAGGCCGGAACAACAAACAACAATTCCGGAAAATCCCCATGTGCATATTTCGAATTTGGTACTGCTCTGCCCTAAACACAATTTTAATGTTGTTAAACAGCAAAATAAAGTGCATCATGTTAATCTATGCATTTTTCCACCCCATTTACATATAAAGTTTATTAAAAACCGAGCTACGGTTATTTAGTTATGAAATAAATCATTTTAACATGGCATTTGAGCAAATTTAATCAAACAGCACTTTAAACATTTTAAACATGGATGAAAGTGGCATATTATTACTCTACACAAAATTCTAAGCACTTCACATATATAAATCATTTTAATCCGATGCACCATTTGTGAGTTATTAAATGCATGATGTTTGAGGGTTTTTCTTCAAAACTGTAAATCACTGGATAATGTCTAAATTCGCAGCAGGGTAAAAAAACACATCAGGCCGAATTGAACAGTGCACTAAGGCGGCTGGGCTGCTCACCATGGGCCAAGGCCCAGTCGGTGGAGGAGGAAGCAGCAGGCCGGTGTCGTGGGAACGAACACCTATGGGACCAAGGTCCCTTTCGGTCCGGCGAGGGGCGGAGATCGCATGAAGGCGGATCGGCGAAACCTTGGCGATTTTACCCAACTTCGGAGCTCTCCGGAGAGATAATACTACTACTGCTGCTTTGTGATTGGATTGCCTTCTTGCTTGAGAGCGTGAATGTGTTCTAGTTTCAAATGCTTCGAACCCCTTCTACGTTGCGCATGGGCCTCCTTTTATCACGCTCAAGGGGTCCGCAGGCAGGTAGCAATGTGGCGAGCAAAACTAGAAAGGAATTGCAGTTGGTACAGCTACCTCTGATTGCATCGTACCTAACCACGGACGAGGGACAAAAGCATTAAATGCCCGTCTGCGTCGCCCAAATAGTGCAGAAAAGTGACCATTAGGGGCGCCACCGTTCGCCACGATGGCCATCTCGTCATCTCCGCTTGCCACCTCGCGCTTAGCTGCACGACCTCTTGCCACAGCTTGGCGCTGAGGAAAGTCTCGAGGCGACGCGTGGGTGGATGTCTGGGCGCGCGGTATAAGTGGTAGCTTTGCGTGTAGCGCCTTGCATGATTGTTCTCTTGTTGCGTTCGGAAGCTTGTCGCTCTCCGGGTCTTGCCGGGACGCGAGGCGCGTCGCGGCAAGTTCCTTGAAATGCCTTGGTTGGCCTTCCCGGCAAGCTCCTCTTGCCGGGGCCTTGTCCTTCCTGGCAAGCTCCCCTTGCCGGGACCTTGTCTTCTCGGCTTTAACACTTTGTTATTGAATGGCTCCAAAGAGACCAATGGAGGACCTTGGCGGTCACCCGGCAAGCCTTGCCGCGGGGTGCTGCGACTGCCCCTGCACAAGTTCGGGATACTAGGGTACCCCTACTCTAGTACACCGGCAGAGACCCCCAGGCTGGGCCATACTGCAGTGCGGCGCTGTTGGGCCAGGCCCAAAAGCAGGGCTGCGAACGCAGCGCTTGACTGGAGTCACGCCATATCGACTCCGTATCCACAGCGCTCTCCCTTGCGCCACGCGCCGAGCAGCGTCGTGGGATAGATAAGTGGGTGATTCTTTATTCGGAGCGTAGCGTTAGCCTCCTCCTTTTTATAAGCGGGGAGGCGAGGCAGTTCCCCACCTTCGCCATTTGCGGTTACAACCTCAGAAATCTCCGCCGTTCCCCTCCACTTCCGAAGCCGAAAGAGAGCAGCGCTCCACCCCCCATCGCCGCCGTCGCCACCAACGCCGTCGATCTCCCCCACCACCTCCGCCATGGCTCCGAAAACCGGGAAGGGCGTGAAGTCGGCCGAGGCGCTGCGGCTTGAGGCGCTGCGAAAGGAGCGGGCAACTTTCCCCTCCGAGCTCGCTGCGGTGTAGCTGAGGGAATGGTACTATCTCTTCTGGTCGACGGAGACACGAGCGCATCTGCGCACGAAGGTACTCTCCGCCGCCGCTTCGAAACGGGCTCCAAACGGATACCCCTTTTTTGTGCTGTTCTTCTACTGCGGGCTCTGCCCGCCCTTCTCCGAGTTTTTTGTGACATCATGAACACCTACGGGTTCCACCTCCTTGATTTCACCCCCAATGCTGTCCTAACCATGGTGGTTTTCGCACATCTCTGCGAAAACTTTGTCGGAGTCCACCCAAATGTAGCCCTCTTCCGTCACTACTTCATGCCTCAGGTCAAGAGAGAGAGCCCTTATCCGTGGGATCGCTGGATCTCGAGGCCCGGCAGAAGGAGACATATCTGGAGGGGAGCTCCGGAGCAAATGGGAGGTGGAGAGCAGAATGGTCTTTGGATCATCGAGGAAAACCGCAACCATTCACCACCTGCGCCAAGCCCAGTAGTCTTGTGGCCGATTGGAAGCGCCTACGGCATGACGGCGACAAGCTGAAGATCGCCACCACCGGATCTTGCGTCTCGGGCTTCTTTGGGCTCTTGTGGCGCTGTTGGTGCGGATTTTCTTCGCCCGCGCATCGCCCTCTGCAAGAGAGGAGAACCCTTTGGGAGTTCAGGTCGGCCGGATATCATGAGGCTGCGCCGGGCCTCAACTTCAATTTTCTTGTCTTTGGAATTGGGCCGCGATGCTCAAGGCTGTTCAAGCCACGACACTCGGCATCCGAGTGGTTTAGGTTGCGGCGGTGTCGTTCCGCTATGCAACAACTCCTCGCTGGATCGCATCAGCATCAATGATGCCGCGGTCACGACTCCATGGGATCGTCCCCACTTGGCGAGAACTGCGGGACGATGTTGTGCAGCAGTTCTTGACGGGCTGGTGGAGGTAGCGGTCGCGCCGGCGAACAGAGGAGCCTCACCCGCGACACCCCGAGGAGGATATCAGCGCATCGCCACTAGAGGCGGAGGAGGCAGGGCAGCAGCAGCAGGCGAGATTCGGGTTTACCGTGGAGGCGCGAGGCAGCGAGCGCCAAGCCTTGCCGGCGAGAATGACAGCGGCGAAGAAGAGCTTGCGCGTCGGCTTGGTCGGCGAGCTTGCCGGCGTGCAGCGGCCCGCCGTCTCGGGTAACTTCTTGCAAAGCGGAGCCCCTGCGCAACCCCAGCTCCACCAGAAGGCGTCTCCAAGGCGGGGATCAGCGGCGGCAGCGACGGTCGGCCGTCGTCGCGCCACCGCGACTCGCTCCGCGACAAGAAATGTTGCAGCGGGGCGCCTCGCACCGTAGCGCTTAGCCTGGAGCTGGGTGCGTCCGGGCCACCGCTGCCCCCAAGCGGCCAAGGGAACCTTCCCCCGCCTCGTCGTGCGAAGGTGGGCCTGATTCGACCTCTCGCACTCAGCTCCGGCGAGGAGGAAGGCGAGTAAGAATCTTTGTTGTACTTGTAGCTCTTCAATTTTTGCTGTTTGTGTCTTGTATCGATCTGCTTTATTTTGACCCTTGTTCCTTTTAGGACCACAGCCCAAAAGCGGCGAAGAGCCAAGGCTCGGTGATTGTCATCGAGGGCGAGCCCACCGCAATAGCGGCGCGCCGGACCACCTGCTACCGGACCCGGCTACTACTCCCAAGCAGCCCAGCGCAGCCCCCAGCGTAAGTATCTGTTTACTTCCCGTTGTCGGGCGCGCATGGGTGCTCTTCATTTGCTGATATCTGTCTCTTGATTTGTGTAGGAGCAGAACAGCCTCACCAGGAGCAACCGGAAGCCGCCCTTGAGGTGCTATCTGCTTCGACTACGCCGCCAAGGGAGGATTCCCCGGCAAGGGACAGTTCTCCGGCAAGGGACGGGACCAGCGACCCCCCGGTGGTGGAGCCCATGACTGCAGAGCCCAGCACGGGTAATCCTTCTTGTCAGAAAAATTCCCTTGGGTTCTTCTTCTGATTTTTCTTCTTGGATATTATCTTGACTTCTTCTCCCTCTTCCGGTCTTTAGATCCATCTTCCACGGAGCCGATGGAACCCGAGGCCACCAGCGAGGAAGAAGCAGCGTGGCAACAGCGATGCCGCCGCCACGAAGAAGAGGCGGCCGATGATCCTGCCGCGCGAGGCTGCCAAAGCTCTTTGGCGCGAGGGTGGCGAGGTCCGGTGATCGCCTTGGCGAGCGACCGAGGCGCGGGGCGCAAGGCGCTTCGCCGACCGCCGATCCCTCTGCCGCTGGCGCGGCGCCGGGCTCGAAAGAGCCCAGCCCGGCGCCTACTTGAAGGCGGCGGCGGTGTCTTCATCAAGCTCCCAGGCGTCAAGTTCAGGCACCGGTCGAAGGAGAAGTCTTTGGCCGGAGAAGTGCTTGCCTCCGCTGGGTTGACAGCTGGTCGTCGCGCCAAGCAGCAGCAGCGAGCGAACTGAGGAGAGCAGCTGCTGCGAGGCTCTTTGTCACTCTACGCGCCCGACAAGCTAAACTTGAATCCCGGGAGGCGCTTATCGCGAGGAGGAGTGGATATTGAAAAGCATGAGAGGAGCTCGGGTCGCAACCAGGAGGCCCTCCGGTCCATTCTGGGAGGCCAGCCGGCAGCTTGGCCGGCCGGCGGAAGGCCTTCCTCCTCGAGAAGGCTGAAGCCGAAAGCAACATGACTTGCCGCCGAGAGCTGTCCATGAGGAAGGCGAGTTGGCCTTGGCGGAAGGTCAATCTGGACAGCTATGAGGAGGAGCTGGCTGCTTGTGAGCAAGCATGGCGGGGCTCTCAAGGAGGCAAGGATCTTTGCCGCAGTGCTTTGAGGCCGCCAGAAGGAGCTGGAGGCAGAGGTGGCGCAGCTAGAGGCCGATCTCAAGCGAGGATGAAGAGCTTGCAGCTCAGCGTGGCCGGAAGGGCATACGCCCGGCAGCTGCGAGGTCGTCTCCTCGAGAAGGGCAAAAGCTGAGCACCGCCAAGGACTCCAATGCTGATCTTGAGTTGAAGTTGGCTACCCTGACCAAGGCGGCTGGGCCAGCGCCAGGAGGCGGGGAGCCGGCCTTGAAGAAGAGATCAAGGCCAGCGAGGAGCTGCTGGCGAGTGCAGCTGTCACTGAGAACACCCTCGGGGAGGCTGTGGAGCTACGGACGGAGGTCTTGTGAACATCGCCCTTGATCATCGACAAGGAGGAGGAGGCTGGGGATGGAGGATTTGGGTATTCCAGATGAGAACCTCCGCCCAGCGCCAAACTCACTTTGTTCTTCAAAGGCGTGGCGGCGGCTCTCTAGCGACTCGGGAAGGATCCCAAAGCAGCTGGCCGATGAGTCGCGCCGCGATCTGTGAGGTTCTCGAGAAGGTGTTGGTGAAGGTGGCCTACCGCAGCAGGCCTCAACCTCACCAGCGTCCTCAAGAAGCTGCCGGCGGATGCTGATTTGGACGCGCTCAGGGCCCTTGTCGCACCCATTGTGGACAAGGTGAATGAAGTCAGGAGGGTCGACGGTGATCGCGTAGATTAGGCCGCCCATTTCCTCCTTTTCTTGCCGCTGCTAATAATGTTGCGAGAACAATTTATTAGAGCCGCGACAAGTTATCTTGTAATATAACTTTATTCTGGGTTATCAACTGCTATGTTATTTCCTTTACTTGATTCCTTCCTTTGTATGTTTTTACCCTCGCTTTTAGGGAACTTGCGGTAGAGCACCCTTGCATTGGCTGTTGAGTCTTGAACGTCGGCAGCTTCTTTGGCGGTGCCACTACCGACAAAAACCTTGTCGTAACTAGTAAGTAACACACTTAAGTTGTTGGCGGACTCGAAACAAAGTAAGGCGCAACTAGCTACGAGTTGGTTCCTCCGCGCACAGGTTTGCCATACAAAGCACGGTCGTTCGAGGAAGATAACTTAATTTTTTTTAAAACTGATTGCTCAAACTTTGGCAACTTAGCTTTTCTATCGTTTGCGTCCCGGCAAGGCGATACTTTCTTGAACGACGACTGGTCCACACCATTATCTCCTCCTTCCCCCCGGCAAACTTGTGGGCGAGGGAACCTTCCTTTTGAGAAAAAGAAAGAACAGAAAATAAAGATATGGAGCCTTATGGATCGTTACTGCTTACCGGGGGTAGGTGCTGCACAAAGTGTCAGATAACACATGCAAAAAATAGAAAGCATGAATTTTGACAAGGAGCACATGAGCTTTATTTATGCACGGGGTCTGTTCCCGGCTTTGTACATAGGATTACATGCAACAGCGGCAAGACTTGTACAAAAGGTGGTTCGGAACAGAGTTAAACAACCGCATATATGGGTAAAACTACGAAGATGCTCAATGTTCGAGGAGTTGCTCACGGAAAGCCATCTTTGGTCTCAAAAGGCAGGACGGCCCGGCCTAGTGACTCATTTCACCCGATAAGGGCCTTCCCACTTCAGCGTCAACTTGCTGGAATTCTTGGCGGATTGAGCAGCGCGAAGAACAAGGTCGCCTTCCTCGAGACTTGGCATTAACTGCGGCTATGGTAGCGGCGCAAAGCTTCTTTGGTATCGAGCAGCTCGTCTGACGCTGAAGGCGATCCTCCTCAAGGCAGCGGCGTCATCTTGTCATAGCTGCTCTTGCTCCAACTCATCATAGCGAGCACTCGAGGCGATCCGTATCTGAGTTCCGTGGGAGAACTGCCTCTGCTCCATAGACTAGGCGAAAGGTGTCGGCGATGGCTTCGATTTGGCGTCGTCTGATCGACCAAGAACCACGGAGCTCCTCGATCCGGTTTCTTCCGCACTTGTGCGGCTTGCCGAAAGTTACGGTCTTGAGCCGCACAGCACTTGACATTGCCCTCTCAACTTGACCGTTGCTTCTTGGGTGAGCGAAGCGAAGCGGAACCTTAGCGCCAAAAGATCTTGGGCGTCTTTGCATGAAGGTGCGGCTCGAAATTGCGTACCGTTATCGGTGATGATCTGTTAGGTACCCGAAATGGCAAATAATCGACTGAAGAACTTGGTTGTGTTGTCACCTTCCTCACTACCTCCACTTCCGGCCACTTTGTGAACTTGTCGATTACAAGGTACAAGTACTCAAAGCCCCGACAACTTGGGAAAAGGGCGAGGATATCGAAGCCCCAGACCGAAAATGGCGGGATAAAGGGATGAATCGGAGAGCTTGAGCTGGCTGGTGTATCTGCTTGGAATGGGCTGGCGGGGCTTCACACTTGGTTACTTGTGCGGTTGCATCTGGAGGCTGTCGGCCAAAAAAACCTTCGGAATGCTTTGCGGCAAGTGCTCTTCTTGCCAATGTGGTGACCACATATGCCTCCATGTATCTCCGCCAACAGCTCTTGTCCGTCTTCCGGAAATACACTTCAATTTCACACCGTTGAGTCTCATACATGCAGTGTGTCGTTGACAAACTGGTACATACTTGACTGCCGGGCTACTCTTTCCGCTTCTTCTTGCTCTTCAGGAAGTTCCCCTGTCTGAAGGAAATGGACAATCTGATGTGCCCATGCTGGAGCTTGCGGCTCGACAACAAGGACTAAAGGCACATATGGTGCTGCGGGAACCTCCGCTTCTACGGCAAGAACCTACGGCTCAGCCGGAGCTTGATGTTCCCCGGCAAGCTTGCCGGAGCAAAACTCGTCGGGAGCATCTGCTTCAATGGAACAAAGCCTAGGTCTTGTCGGAGCAGACTGCTCCTCAGCGCGCTTGGCGTTGATCTTGGGGACCTTCTGGGCGGCGGCTTCGGGGAGCTCTGCTGGAAAGTAGTCACCAGAAACCAACTTTCTCTTCTTGCTCTGTCCAGTTGATAGTGTCACTGATGGTTGAGTCAGTTTGAGCACAAAGATCCCTGGTTCCACAGGTAACTTCATTGCAACGCACTTTGACAGGCCATCGGCAATGTCATTCTGAGCTCTCGGAACATGTTCCATCTGTAGGCCGTCAAGGGGCTCTTCTAACTTCCTCACTTCGTCAACGCAGGCTTCCATCAATGGACTCTGATAATCTTTGATCACTTGGCGGACGACAAGCTGTGAGTCACCCCTGACAATGAGCTTCTTGATCCCAAGGTCTGCCGCGATCCTGAGGCCGGGAAGCAAACCTTCATACTCTACAGTATTGTTTGTTGCTTGCTCCTTGGGAAAGTGCATCTGGACTACGTACTTGAGGTGCTCTCCGGTGGGTGCGACAAGCAGCACGCCCGCACCAGCGCCTTGCAGCGAGAAGGCACCATCAAAGTACATCAGCCATTCTTTGCTTGCTTCCTTGACGGGGATGCTCGTCTCTGGAATTTCTCCATCTGGTGTTGGCGTCCACTCTGCTATGAACTCTGCCAATGCCCGACTCTGGATAGTTGAAGTGCTTTCAAACTTGAGGCCAAAGCTTGTGATTCAGTGCCCACTCGACAATCCTGCTGTTATACGGATTCTGCATTATCCTCTTGTGATAAATGGTGACTCTTGTGATCTCATGTGCTTGGAAGTAATGGGCGCAGCTTTCTCGAGGCCATGAGATGCCCAAAAGCAATTTACGCACACAGTACCTTGATCTAGCCCCTGCGGAAGGCCCGACAAAATAAACTGGCGCTGCACCATCTTCTTCTGTTTCTCTTCTTGTGGCTCTGTGAGATCTATTCTTGCGGGACGAGCTTGTCGGAAACCCACCTTGTCGCTGGATGCATCTGCCGTGGTGGCTGGCTCATCATCCGCCTCCCTTTCCGCTACTAGCATGGCACTAACCACTTGATTGGTTGCTGCTAGGTATAACGACAACTTCTCTTGTGGCTTAGGTGCGACAAGTATTGGAGTGGAGGGCAGGTATCTCTTTAAGTCTGCGGTAGCAGCCTCCGCTTCGAGTCCATTTCATTGGACCTGCCTTTTTCAAGATTTTGAAAAATGGCGAGGCGCTCTCAACAGAACTTAGAGATAACCCTCTGAGAGCAACCACATAACCGACAAGCCTAAACGTACATCCTTGGGCCCGGTGCTTCAATCTGCTCAATGGCCTTGATCTTGTCGGGTTGGCTTCAATCCCCAGAGACCACGAAGAACCGAGAAGCTTGCGGAAGGGACTCCAAACACACACTTCTCGGGGTTGATTGAGGTTGATCTTGCATTGATTTGTGAAGGTTTCATCTAAATCTTGAATCGGGTTGCTTTATCTTTGCTCTTGACCACTATGTCATGCATGTAGGCTTCCACATTTACGTACAGCTGTGGCTCAAAAGCGTCATGGACTACCCTTGCAAATGTTGAACCAGCATTTTTAATCGAAGGCATCCGTACAAAGCGATGGGTGCCACACGGAGTAATGAATGCGGTTTTCTCCTCATCCTCTTACGCCATGAAGATCTGATGATATCCTAAATATGCATCAAGAAACGAAAGCAAATCACATCTGGCCGTGGAGTCGACAATCTGGTCAATGCGCGGTAAGGGAAATGGGTCTTTGGGACAAGCTTTATTAACATCAGTAAAGTCAATACAAAGCCTCCATTTCCCGTTTGCCTTGCGCACGACTACAGGATTGGCCAACCACGTAGGATGGAGCACTCCTCTGACAAGGCCTGCTGCTTCCAACTTCTTGATCTCTTCTGCAATGAATTCTTGGCGCTCCACTGCTTGTTTCCTGACTTTCTACTTGACGGGCCGCGCGTGAGGACAGACGGCAAGGTGGTGCTCAATTACTCACAGGAACATCGGGGATGTCGGGGCGGTTGCCATCCAAACGCGTCGGCGTTCGCCCGCGAGGAAAGCAGCGAGCAGCGCTTTCTATTTAGGGTCAAGTGTGGCCTTGATAGTGAAGAGTACCACGGTCACCGTCCTCCTTGGCGGACACCTTCTTGGTCTCTGGCGGAGCTGCCTGCCGTCTTCTTACACTTGCGGTGGAGCTCGATGGTGCGTCCTCGGCGGTAGCGCAGCACCGAAGAAGTGCGCTTGCGGAGTGGGCATCGAGCTCTTGCGGACTTGGTCTTCTTCTTCCCCGGGAGCCGGCGGCAAGTGGTTTTGCGTTCTGCTGCGGCTGCTGCTTCCGATAGATCTTGTCGGTGCAGATAAGAGCATCTTTCTTGTCTCGAGGGCGAGATGACACTTGCTCGGACTGGCATCTTGAGCACGTTATAGGCATAGTGAGAGGCTGCCATGAACTTGGCGGCTATTTGACGGCCAGTATCCCATTATAGGGTAATGGAAATCAGCGATGTCAAAAGTGACCCTCTCGGTCCTGAAATTCAATTATTGCCAAATGTCCTTTGTGCGTGATCTTCCCCTTGACTTGCTCCTTTCCGGGTTGATTCCTTGGAATGTGCGGTCTCCTCGAGCTTCGGCTGTCGGGGATCTGGAGTTTACTGGATCTTGTGGAGGAGATCAGATTCAAGCGGCCCGCCCTCAACTAGCATCTTTGTGACTTTGAGGTTGCGGATAGTTAGTGAAACCAACATCGGCAAACACCGACCGCATGATTATCGCGATCGGGGTGGTCCTCGATATCAAAGATGATAGGCGTCTTGAACCACTTGAGGCTTGCGTGACTCAACTGGTGGTTACATTGCATTAACTTTCGCACCTTTGTTTGAGCTGGCGGTGCAAAGTATCGCGAGCTGACACCGCCCGTCAGCGCCGCAGAACCTCTGTGGCTTTCTGAAACTCCTGCTCGTCGGCCTCATCATCATCCATCTCCTCCTCATCGTCTTCATCTTCGTCTTTGTCGCGGCCGCGGGGAGGTCTGTCCCCTTGCCGCTGCTTGGCCTTGCCACGGCGTCCTCCCCTGCCGGGGCGCTTCTTGCCGGATCCTCCAGTACCTTATTGGGCCTTCTCCTTGTCGCGTCGCTCGTACTTAGCTTTCTGCTGCTCGACAAGCTGCTCGACTTTCTTGCAGCTCTGGAGATCATGGCCCTTGGTGCAGTGGATCTTGCAATACTGCTTGTCGGAGCCGCCCTGCTTGTCGGCGGCCGCCACAGGTTCGGCTTCCTTGGCGCCACCTCCATTGCCGGACTGCTCAACGACTAGCACATCTTTTCCCTTTTTCTTCCTGTTATTCTGCCGCCGGTTATTCCTTGCCGTGGCGGCATCCTCGCTGTCAGATCCTCCTGCTCTTGTATTCTCTCCGAGGAGTTTCCTCCCTTCCTCAGCACGTGCACACTTGTCGGCTAGGGCGTAGAGCTCACTGACATCTCTTATCTTGCACATCGCCATCTCCTCCCGCATCCTGCTTGATTCACGCGTTCCCGATGGAACAGCGGCGATGACCGTGGCAGGGTGGACATCGAGATGTTGCGCTGCACTTGGCTGAATCTCTGAATATACTTGCGCAGGGGCTCTCCTTCCTTCTGGGCGAGCAGATGAAGATCGCTCTCTTGGCCATGAGGCTTGTGGCCGCCTGTAAAGGCGCCGACAAACTGATGGCACAGATCCGCCCATGAGGATATGGAGTTGTCCGGCAAGTGCATGAGCCAGGATCTGACATTGGGCTTGAGCACCAGTGGGAAGTAGTTGGCAAGGATCTTGTCATCGTCGCCCTGGGAGCTTACGCAGCGATGGTGTAGATCTTTGAGGAACTCAAGCGGATGCAACCTGCCGTCGTGCTTCTCTGGCACATCTGGTTTGAAATTCTTTGTCTTGGGCCTTTGGACTTGCCGCAGCTCACGAGTGAGCAGGGGCAACCTACGGCATCGGACAAGTCACTGGTTGCCCTGGCGCATGCATGTCGACGGTGGGCCCAGCACGCGCTGGTTTGATTGGCCGCGCTTCTCTTGGCCTTCGATCGGTTGGAAGCGTCTTCTTGCTGTTGCTCTTGAAGAACTTGGCGCTGATCGCGGGCGAGCTCGTGGGTCGATGGCCTTGATGGAGTCGATGTCGAGTTGACCCTGCGAGTCGGCGATCTTGGCGTTCGAGGTGGAGAAGTGCGGTGGTTGCACCCCACGGTCTTATCGCCATCGGCTCGCACCGGCAATCTTGCGGCGGCTTTGATGTACTCGGTTGCCGTGGAGTATCGCCCGTTAGCGAAGCCGATGAGACTCTGAATGGTGGCCCTCAATCGTCGATCTTGTCCGCCCGTTGGAGGTAATCCGAAAGCAGTTGGGCTCGGGCCGCGCTATTCACGGAGTCTTCGATGGCGGTGGTGAGCAGTGCGAGGCGGGATATGCTCGGACTTCTAACTATGTTAGAAGGGCAGAGATCCCATCGAGCGACCGTGTCTTGCTCGTGCCAGCAGAGTTGGCGTGCGTGCTGGTCTTGAGCATCCGAGATCCACCAGCTCGACCTTGGTCCGCGAGCATATGGTACTGCAGTACCATGGCGCTATCGGTCTCGCGCCTCTGAGATGGGCGCGGTGCATGTCGCGAACGCCGAGGTTTGCGCGGCCTTGTCCTTGGACTGGCGGCGCGCGTGAGTTCCTCGTCGGCGCCGTTCCTCCGCCGGTGTCTACCCCACCACCCGTTTGCTCCGGTGGCGGTGGGATCGGCAGCGACGGAGCAGCCACCTCCGAAGCCTTCTTCTTGGTGGCATGTCGATGAAGATGATGGAGAAGATGAAGATCTAGCTCACGTGAGCGCGGATCGGGTTCACACAACCTCGGCGCCCCTACGGCGCGCCAAAGATGTCGTGAGGAGCGAACACCTATGGGACGGGGGTCCCTTCGGTCAGCGCGGCGGAGATCGCCTGAAGCGGATCGGTGGCTGCGGCGATTTTACCCAGCCAGACTCTGCGGAGAGATAATACTCTCTGCTGCTTTGTGATTGTATTGCCTTCTTGCTTGAGAGCGTGAATGTGTTCTAGTTTCAAATGCTTCGAAGCCCTTCTACGTTGCGCATGGGCCTCCTTTTATACGCCCAAGGGGTCACCGACAGGTGGCAACGTAGGCGAGGGCAAAACTGGAAAGGAATTGCGGTTGGTATAGCTACCTCTACAGTGCATCGTACCTAACCCTGACGGCAGGGGACAAAAGCATTAAATGCCCGTCTGCATCGCCCAAACAGTGCAGAAAAGTGACCGTTAGGGGCAGCACCGTTCGCCACGATGGCCATCTCGTCATCTCCGCTTGCCACCTTGAACCGCTTAGCTGCACAACCTCTTGCCACGCGCGCCTGGGAAAGTCTCAGGGCGACACGTGGGTGGATGTGCTGGAGCGCAGGTACAGAGTGGTAGCTTTGCCCTTGACAAAGCGCCTTGCGCTTGTTGTCTTGTCGTGTCCGGAAGCTTGTCGCTCTCCGAGCCTTGCCGGGACGCGAGGCGCGTCGCGGCAAGTTCCTCGAAATGCCTTGGTTGGCCTTCCCGGCAAGCTCCTCTTGCCGGGGCCTTATCCTTCGGCAAGCTCCCTTGCGGGACCTTGTCTTCTCGGCTTTAACACTTTGTTCTTGAATGGCTCCAAAGGGACCAGCGGAGGACCTTGGCGGTCACCCGGCAAGCCTTGCAGCGAGTGTCTGCTGCGCCCATGCACAAGTTCGGGATACTAGGTACCCCTACTCTAGTACTGCTTGACAACCGGCGGATTTGGTGGCCTGACGAAGGCGCCGGAGGAGGAGGCAGCAGCGGTGTGGCACTCGTCCCGCTGGCGCTGGACCAAGTCAATGAGGGCGCTGGTCCTCTCGTTCGCTCGAGCAGGGGCCAGGGCATAGGCGTGGCTCGCCCGGGGAAGCAGGGCAGGCCAGCTGGGCGGGAGGCGGTGGGCGGCAAAGAAGCGAGGCGCTGAGTTCGAGACCCGGCAAAGCGAAATGGCGCTTCATCGAATCGTCGTCGTCCTTCAGCCCTTCACTGCCGAAGCGAGGATGCATCTCCCATCGATGGTCATGGCGGCTAGCTGCTGGCGAATAGAAGAAGCGATCGAGAGGCGTGAGCAAGAGAACAGAGGAGGACCCCGAAGGAAGGAGAGGCAGGGTCGGCGACCTCGCGGGGGCTCAGCGAGGTTGGGAAGGTCCGGCCAAGCGCGAGCAGGCTTGAAGAAGGAAGGCTGGAGTGCGGATGCATGGCACCAGGGTGTCGTGGTTCTAAGTCTGACGGTAGAAGTAGGGGTAGGTTAAGGAGGCGATGTCCTAGCTATGGAGTAGTTGTGGAGACAAAGGATATGCGAGTTCAGGCCCTTCTCGGAAGAAATAACAGCCCTCGTCCGGGACCTGAGGCGGTCGAGTGGATTATAAGTATGAGTATTACAAAGTGCGAACACTTCTATATGTGGAGGCGGGGTGGCTTATATAGAGTGCGCGGGACTGACCAGCTCACATAATGGAGGGATTAAAATACATTAAGCCGGGGGTTCTTGGTAGCGCCCTCATAAGAAACTTTAACTATCATTAAGTCTATTCAATAATAAACCGTTGCGCTGAGGTGCCTTGACCTTCGGTGGTCGAGTGCTTCTTCATGGTCAGTGGGTCTTCCATGGTCGAGTCCTTCGGTCTGGTCAGTGAACTCCTCTTTGGTCATTTGGAAGGCGATCTCTTGTGTAGTACCCTTGGGTAGGGCGTTTAGGTCGGGCCTATGACCCTACCCTAGGTACATGAATCCATCATTAGCCCCGAATGGATTGAGGCTTGAATGAAGGATGAGTTGACGTTGTTTCGATTGCTTTTGCATTACGGCTCGTGTTGTCTCGGATCAAGATCTTCTTTGTTGATAACAAGAAACTTTCCTTGATCGACTTGATCCATTCTTGTTCTTTAGTGGTGTGACTTTCCTGCTATACCGAGATAACAAATCGCGAAATCTACGCCAATGAGCAGACGATCCGTCGTCCCGCGGATCTCGCGGATCTGCGAAATTTGGGGGGCCAGCGGAAGCATTTGCTGGCGCTTGGATGGGGCGTAACGAGAGCGCCTCGATTTTCGATGCCGCTTTCTCCGCCCGCGTGTCGCGCAGTCGCGACGCCCGGGATATGATTGGATCGCTTGGGTCCCCAAATAT
>JAHHZJ010002011.1:0-41416 GCA_021437245.1 Aegilops speltoides
GGGACCCCAAAGCAGTGAGTAATAGTCCATGAAGCGGGCGAGAATCGGCCAAAACTGCAGTGTTGATGACCGACACGTAAGCGCACCTTAGGGTTCGCCAATCGTGGAAATCACCGGGACCCCAAAGCGGTGAGTAATAGTCCATGAAATGGGCGAGAATCGCCAAAAGCTGCGATTGTTGATGACCGAAACGTAAGCGCACCTTGGGGTTTGTCAATCGTGGAAGTTACTCTGGGACCCCAAAACAGTGAGTAATAATCCATGAAATGGGCCAGAATCGGGCAAAACTGCAAGTGTTGATGACCGACATGTAAGCGCACCTTGGGGTTCGTCATTCGTGGAAATCACTTCGGGACCCCAAAACAGTGAGTAATAGTCCATGAAACAGACCAGAATCGGCCAAAACTGCGAGTGTTGATGACCGAAACATAAGCGCACCTTGGGGTTTGTCAATCGTGGAAGTCACTCTAGGACCCCAAAACAGTGAGTAATAGTCCACGAAATGGGCCAGAATCGGCGAAAATTGCGACTGTTGATGACCGACATGTAAGCGCACCTTGGGGTTCGTCAATCGTGGAAATCACTCCGGGACCCCAAAAGAGTGAGTAATAGTCCATGAAACGGGCAAGAATCGGCCAAAACTGCGAGTGTTGATGACCGAAACGTAAGCGCACCATGGGGTTTGTCAATCGTGGGAGTCACTCTGGGACCCCAAAACAGTGAGTAATAGTCCACGAAATGGGCCAGAATCGGGCAAAAATGCGAGTGTTGATGACCGACATGTAAGCGCACCTTGGGGTTCGTCATTCGTGGAAATCACTTCGGGACCCCAAAGCGGTGAGTAATAGTCCATGAAATGGGCGAGAATCGCCAAAAGCTGCGAGTGTTGATGGCCGACACATAAGCGCACCTTAGGGTTACGCCAATCGTGGAAATCACTTGAGACCCCAAAAGCGGTGAGTAATAGTCCATGAAATGGGCGAATCGCCAAAAGCTGCGATTGTTGATGGCCAAAGCGTAAAGCGCACCTTGGGGTTTGTCAATCGTGGAAGTTACTCGGGACCCCAAAGCGGTGAGTAATAGTCCATGAAATGGGCGAATCGAAAAAGCGCAAGTGTTGATGACCAACATGTAAGCACCTTGGGGTTTGTCATTCGTGGAAATCACCGGGACCCCAAAGCAGTGAGTAATAGTCCATGAAAGCGGGCGAATCGGCCAAAACTGCAGTGTTGATGGCCAAAACATAAGCGCACCTTAGGGTTTGTCAATCGTGGAAATCACTCCGAGACCCCCAAGCGGTGAGTAATAGTCCACGAAGCGGGCGAATGGCGCAAAAGCTGCAGCGTGTTGATGACCGACACGTAAAAGCGCACCTTAGGGTTAAATCAATCGTGGAAATCACTCGAGACCCCAAAGCAGTTAGTAATAGTCCACGAAGCGGGCGAGAATCGGCCAAAACTGCGAGTGTTGATGACCGACACGTAAGCGCACCTTGGGGTTCGTCAACCATGAAAATCACTCCGAGACCCCAAAACAATGAGTAATAGTCCACGAAAAGGGCTAGAATCGGGCAAAAATGCGAGTGTTGATGACCGACATGAAAGCGCCCCTTGGGGTTCGTCAACCATGGAAATCACTTCGGGACCCCAAAACAGTGAGTAATAGTCCATGAAACGGGCCAGAATCGGCCAAAACTACGAGTGTTGATGACCGACACGTAAGGACCTTGGGGTTCGCCAATCGTGGAAATCACGCCGGGACCCAAAAACAGTGAGTTATAGTCCACGAAACGGGCCAGAATCGGCCAAAACTGCGAGTGTTGATGACCGATTCGTAAGTGCACCTTGGGGTTCGTCAATCGTGGAAATCACTCCGAGACCCCAAAATAGTGAGTAATAGTCCATGAAACGGGCCAGAATCGGCCAAAACTGCGAGTGTTGATGACCGACACGTAAGTGCACCTTGGGGTTCGTCAATCGTGGAAATCACTCCGAGACCCCAAAACAGTGAGTAATAGTCCACGAAACGGGCCAGAATGGCGCAAAACTCCGCGTGTTGATGACCGACACGTAAGCGCACCTAGGGGTTCGTCAATCGTGGAAATCACTCCGAGACCCCAAAACAGTTAGTAATAGTCCACAAAACGGGCTAGAATCGGCCAAAACTTCGAGTGTTGATGACCGACACGTAAGCGCACCTTGGGGTTCGTCAACCATGAAAATCACTCCGAGACCCCAAAACAGTGAGTAATAGTCCACGAAAAGGGCTAGAATCGGCCAAAAATGCGAGTGTTGACGACCAACATGTAAGCGCCCCTTGGGGTTCGTCAACCATGGAAATAACTCCGAGACCCAAAAATGGTGAGTAATAGTCCACGAAACGGGCCAGAATCAGCCAATACTGCGAGTGATGATGACCGACACGTAAGCGCACCTTGGGGTTCGTCAATCGTGGAAATCACTCCGGGACCCCAAAACAGTGAGTAATAGTCCATGAAATGGGCCAGAATCGGCCATAACTGTGATTGTTGATGACCGAAACGTAAGCGCACCTTGGGGTTTGTCAGTCGTGGAAGTTACTTCTGGACCCCAAAACAGTGAGTAATAGTCCATGAAATGGGCGAGAATCGAAGCAAAGCGCAAGTGTTGATGACCCGACATGTAAGCGCACCTTGGGGTTCGTAATTCGTGGAAATCACTTCGGGACCCCAAAACAGTGAGTAATAGTCCATGAAACAGACGAATCAGCCAAAAGCGTGAGTGTTGATGGCCAAAACATAAGCGCACCTTAGGGTTTGTCAATCGTGGAAATCACTCAGAGACCCCCAAGCGGTGAGTAATATTCCACGAAGCGGGCGAATGGCGCAAAAGCTGCAGCGTGTTGATGACCAAACACGTAAAGCGCACCTTGGGGTTCGTCAATCGTGGAAATCACTCCGAGACCCCAAAGCAGTTAGTAATAGTCCACAAGCGGGCGAGAATCGGCCAAAGCTGCGAGTGTTGATGGCCGACACGTAAAGCGCACCTTGGGGTTAAATCAACCATGAAAATCACTCCGAGACCCCAAAGCGGTGAGTAATAGTCCACGAAAAGGGCTAGAATCGGGCAAAATCACGAGTGTTGATGGCCCGACATGTAAGCGCCCTTAGGGTTCGTCAACCATAAATCACCGGGACCCCAAAGCGGTGAGTAATAGTCCATGAAGCGGGCGAATCGGCCAAAAGCTGCGAGTGTTGATGGCCGAAACGCGTAAAGCGCACCTTAGGGTTCGCCAATCGTGGAAATCGCCGGGACCCCAAAGCAGTGAGTAATAGTCCATGAAATGGGCGAATCGACCAAAAGCTGCGATTGTTGATGACCGAAACGTAAGCACACCTTGGGGTTTGTCAATCGTGGAAGTTACTCTGGGACCCCAAAACAGTGAGTAATAATCCATGAAATGGGCCAGAATCGGGCAAAAGCGCAAGTGTTGATGGCCCGACATGTAAGCGCACCTTGGGGTTCGTCATTCGTGGAAATCACTTCGGGACCCCAAAACAGTGAGTAATAGTCCATGAAACAGACCAGAATCGGCCAAAACTGCGAGTGTTGATGACCGAAACATAAGCGCACCTTGGGGTTTGTCAATCGTGGAAGTCACTCTAGGACCCCAAAACAGTGAGTAATAGTCCACGAAATGGGCCAGAATCGGCGAAAATTGCGACTGTTGATGACCGACATGTAAGCGCACCTTGGGGTTCGTCAATCGTGGAAATCACTCCGGGACCCCAAAAGAGTGAGTAATAGTCCATGAAACGGGCAAGAATCGGCCAAAACTGCGAGTGTTGATGACCGAAACGTAAGCGCACCAGGGGGTTTATCAATCGTGGGAGTCACTCTGGGACCCCAAAACAGTGAGTAATAGTCCACGAAATGGGCCAGAATCGGGCATAAATGCGAGTGTTGATGACTGACATGTAAGCGCACCTTGGGGTTCGTCATTACGTGGAAATCGCCGGGACCCCAAAGCGGTGAGTAATAGTCCATGAAGCGGGCGAATCGGCCAAAAGCTGCGAGTGTTGATGGCCGACACATAAGCGCACCTTAGGGTTCGCCAATCGTGGAAATCACCTCGGGACCCCAAAGCGGTGAGTAATAGTCCATGAAATGGGCGAGAATCGACCAAAAGCTGCGATTGTTGATGGCCAAAGCGTAAGCGCACCTTGGGGTTTGTCAATCGTGGAAGTTACTCGGGACCCCAAAGCGGTGAGTAATAGTCCATGAAATGGGCGAGAATCGAACAAAGCGCAAGTGTTGATGATCGACATGTAAGCGCACCTTGGGGTTCGTCATTCGTGGAAATCGCCGGGACCCCAAAGCGGTGAGTAATAGTCCATAAGCCCGACGAGAATCGGCCAAAACTGCGAGTGTTGATGACCGAAACATAAGCGCACCTTGGGGTTTGTCAATCGTGGAAATCACTCCGAGACCCCCAAAAGTGAGTAATAGTCCACGAAGCGGGCGAGAATGGCACAAAGCTGCGGCGTGTTGATGGCCGACACGTAAGCGCACCTTAGGGTTAAATCAATCGTGGAAATCACTCGAGACCCCAAAGCAGTTAGTAATAGTCCACAAGCGGGCGAATCGGCCAAAGCTGCGAGTGTTGATACCGAAACGTAAAGCGCACCTTGGGGTTAAATCAACCATGAAAATCACTCGAGACCCCAAAGCGGTGAGTAATAGTCCACGAAAGGGCTAGAATCGGGCAAAAATCACGAGTGTTGATGACCGACATGTAAGCGCCCTTGGGGTTCGTCAACCATGGAAATCACTTCGGGACCCCAAAACAGTGAGTAATAGTCCATGAAACGGGCCAGAATAGGCCAAAACTGCGAGTGTTGATGACCGACACGTAAGCGCACCTTGGGGTTCGCCAATCGTGGAAATCACTTCAGGACCCCAAAACAGATTTCTTGTGTCCATTTGGTCTTGCTTCTTCAATTGGTTCGTTTTGGTGGTTTCAGGGTCAAGGCATACATGCTTTTCTCCCCGGATGGCTGATAGACACGTTTGGCGAGCAGCTCAAGCAAGGGCGGGTGTACTGTTTCCAAAATTTTCGGACTCAACAGGTAGATGCGAAGTCGAAATATCGGTGTGTTAATCACAGTTGTGAAGTGCGTTTCACAGCACGGACAATGGTCAATCCAATTCTTCCAGAGTCGGGTGACTTCCCGCCCTACGCATACCGCCTAAGCTCGTTCAAAGACATTTTAGGCACTATGGAGGATGAGACATATCTTGCAGGTGATTTTCCTCTTCATTTCTGCACCTTGTTGTGTTTCTATGATAGCTGCATTTTGTTGCTTATATATTCTCTGCTAGGTATGAGTGAACTTCTCATTTGCAGCTTGTTTGTCATTGAGTGTTGTAGATGTTGTACTAATGCCCTTTCCTTTTTGGTTAAAACTAGATGTGCTAGCTTTTTTCTAAAGTCATCTTATGGTATAGCCCTCCTGCTCACTCACGGCGTTTTGCTGTTTTCTTGCTCACAGATGTTGTTGCGCTCGTCACTGGGGTATCAGACCTTATGAAACTTAAGGACAAACAAAAAAGGACCGTGCATCTCTATGATGGAAGGTTAGTTATCAATGGCGTGTTTAGGGTAATGGTAGTTCAAACTGCTGATGGTTGTTCATCTCTCTTTTTCATAGTGATCATGTTATCATCCATCGTGGGAGGAGTTTGCTCGTAAGTTTGATCTTGAGCGAGTTGATCTCTGAAGTGAAAGTGAGCTGTTATCTTTGTTGGCTTTGGGCTGTATGTTCGAGAAGGAGTATTGTACGTCTTCTTGCTTCCATTATTGTTTTTTTGGTTTTTTTGTGTTTTTTTATTGGTTTATTTTGCGTTCATGTTTTCGTGCATGCAATGAGCCTTTTTCTAATGCGATTAATTGTTTCTGTCCTGTCTAGCCATGCTTTCATTGAAGTCGGCCTATGGTTGTAGGATATGCACTATTCCTGCTTGAGATGTATTGGCGTTTCGAAACAGGTGGTTCTTTGTGGTTTGACAATTCTCTATGTCTATGTGTTGCTATCATACAATAGTTTAGCTTCTTATAATATGATTTTTTTTGCTTCAAGAATCATCAGAACTGATCATACGATTAAGCGTATTGATGATAAAGGACATCCGGTGGTAGAAAACACCTCCGCGACCAACTTTGTCTCCGAGGGCTCTTCATCGCGTGCAGGTCACACTGGCTCTACCACCTCTCCGACCAACTTTGTCTCCGTGGGCTCTTCATCGGGTGCAGGTCACACTGTCTCTACCACCTCTCCGACCAACTTTGTCTCCGTGGGCTCTTCATCGGGTGCAGGTCTGCGGCTCTTGTGTCGATGTCGTGTCAGCTGGTGACCCGGTGGCTGAGCGTCTTGTATCATCGCTTTCGGGAGCATAATCTTTGGTCTTGATTCTTCTTTGCTATACCTATCGCATTACAATGGTGATTGTGATTCTTGTTGCAAATGTTTGTATGTAGAGCTCTCTAGCTTTAGTGCCATGTAAACTTCGTTTTATGCTTTCTCCTGTGTTTGCTTGCGTGGATTATTCACTCTTAAAGGATCTTAATGAGAAATCGCTCAAGCTGTCGTATCCTCACGAGGATAAGCGCGTTAAATGGGAACATCGCACCAAGTCGACAACCTTGTGATGTTGCATATGGTCTTTGGTGGATGAAGAGTCTTTGCTTCATGCTTCTCTACTTAAATAATTTCTTGTGTCCATTTGGTCTTGCTTCTTCAATTGGTTCGTTTTGGTGGTTTCAGGGTCAAGGCATAGATGCTTTTCTCCCCGGATGGCTGATAGACACGTTTGGCGGGCAGCTCAAGCAAGGGCGGGTGTACTGTTTCCAAAATTTTCGGACTCAACAGGTAGATGCAAAGTCAAAATATCGGTGTGTTCATCACAGTTCTGAAGTGCGTTTCACAGCACGGACAATGGTCAATCCGATTCTTCCAGAGCCGGGTGACTTCCCGCCCTACGCATACCGCCTAAGCTCGTTCAAAGACATTTTAGGCACTATGGAGGATGAGACATATCTTGCAGGTGATTTTCCTCTTCATTTCTGCAGCTTGTTGTGTTTCTATGATAGCTGCATTTTGTTGCTTATATATTCTCTGCTAGGTATGAGTGAACTTCTCATTTGCAGCTTGTTTGTCGTTGAGTGTTGTAGATGTTGTACTAATGCACTTTCCTCTTTGGTTAAAACTAGATGTGCTAGCTTTTTTCTAAAGTCATCTTATGGAATAGCCCTCCTGCTCACTCACGGCGTTTTGCTGTTTTCTTGCTCACAGATGTTGTTGCGCTCAAATCCTTTGGGGTGTCGGACCTTATGAAACTTAAGGACAAACAAAAAAGGACCGTGCGTCTCTATGATGGAAGGTTAGTTATCAATGGCGTGTTTAGGGTAATGGTAGTTCAAGCTGCGATGGCTGTTCATATCTCTTTTCATAGTGATCATGCTATCATCCATCGTGGGAGGAGTTTGCTCGTAAGTTTGATCTGAACGAGTTGATCCATAGAAGTGAAAGTGAGCTGTTATCTTTGTTGGCTTTGGGCTGTATGTTAGAGAAGGAGTGTTGTCGTCTTCTTGCTTCCATTGCTGTTTTTGGTTTTTGTGTCTTTTTATTGGTTTATTTTATGTTCATGTTTTCGTGCATGCAATGAGCCTTTTCTAATCTGTTGATTGTTTACATCTGTCTAGCCATGCTTTCATTGAAGCCGGCCTATGGTTGTAGGATATGCATTATTCTGCTTGAGATGTATTGGCGTTTGAAGCAGTGCTTCTTTGCTGTTTGACAATTCTCTATGCCTATCGTTCTTTGTCATACAATAGTTTAGCTTCTTATAATATGATTTTTTTCTTCAAGAATCATCGAGGCTGATCATACGATTAAGCGTATTGATGATAAAGGACATCCGGTGGTAGAAAACACCTCCGCGACCAACTTTCTCTCGAGGGCTCTTCATCGCGTGCAGAGTCAGTCCTTGGCTCTACCAGCTCTCCGACCAACTTTGTCTCCGTGGGCTCTTCATGGTGCAGGTCACACTGGCTCTACCACCTCTCCGACCAACTTTGTCTCCGTGGGCTCTTCATCGGGTGCAGGTCACACTGGCTCTTGTGTCGATGTCGTGTCAACTGGTGACCCAGTGGCTGAACGTACTGTATCATCTGCTTTCAGGAGCATAATGCTGGTACTGATTCTTCTTTGCTATACCTATACGCATTGCAGCTGGTGATTGTGATTCTTGTTGCAAATGTTTGTATGTAGAGCTCTCTAGCTTTGGTGCCATGTCGCATCGTTTTATGCTTTCTCCTGTGTTTGCTTGCGGCGGATTATTCACTCTTAAAGGATCTTAATGAAATCGCTCAATATCGTAACCTCCACGAGGATAAGCGTTAGGTGGGAGCATCGCACCAAGTCGACAACCTTGTGATGTTGCATATGGTCTTTGGTGGATGAAGAGGTGCTGCTTCATGCTTCTCTACTTAAATAATTTCTTGTGTCCATTTGGTCTTGCTTCTTCAATTGGTTCGTTTTGGTGGTTTCAGGGTCAAGGCATAGATGCTTTTCTCCCCGGATGGCTGATAGACACGTTTGGCGGGCAGCTCAAGCAAGGGCGGGTGTACTGTTTCCAAAATTTTCGGACTCAACAGGTAGATGCAAAGTCAAAATATCGGTGTGTTAATCACAGTTGTGAAGTGCGTTTCACAGCACGGACAATGGTCAATCCGATTCTTCCAGAGCCGGGTGACTTCCCGCCCTACGCATACCGCCTAAGCTCGTTCAAAGACATTTTAGGCACTATGGAGGATGAGACATATCTTGCAGGTGATTTTCCTCTTCATTTCTGCAACTTGTTGTGTTTCTATGATAGCTGCATTTTGTTGCTTATATATTCTCTGCTAGGTATGAGTGAACTTCTCATTTGCAGCTTGTTTGTCGTTGAGTGTTGTAGATGTTGTACTAATGCACTTTCCTCTTTGGTTAAAACTAGATGTGCTAGCTTTTTTCTAAAGTCATCTTATGGAATAGCCCTCCTGCTCACTCACGGCGTTTTGCTGTTTTCTTGCTCACAGATGTTGTTGCGCTCGTCACTGGGGTATCAGACCTTATGAAACTTAAGGACAAACAAAAAAGGACCGTGCGTCTCTATGATGGAAGGTTAGTTATCAATGGCGTGTTTAGGGTAATGGTAGTTCAAACTGCTGATGGCTGTTCATATCTCTTTTTCATAGTGATCATGCTATCATCCATCGTGGGAGGAGTTTGCTCGTAAGTTTGATCGACGAGTTGATCCATAGAAGTGAAAGTGAGCTGTTATCTTTGTTGGCTTTGGGCTGTATGTTAGAGGAGTGTTGTCGTCTTCTTGCTTCCATTGCTGTTTTTGGTTTTTTGTGTCTTTTTATTGGTTTATTTTATGTTCATGTTTTCGTGCATGCAATGAGCCTTTTCTAATCTGTTGATTGTTTCATCTGTCTAGCCATGCTTTCATTGAAGCCGGCCTATGGTTGTAGGATATGCATTATTCACCTTGAGATGTATTGGCGTTTGAAGCAGTGCTTCTTTGCTGTTTGACAATTCTCTATGCCTATGCGTTGCTGTCATACAATAGTTTAGCTTCTTATAATATGATTTTTTTTCTTCAAGAATCATCAGAACTGATCATACGATTAAGCGTATTGATGATAAAGGACATCCGGTGGTAGAAAACACCTCCGCGACCAACTTTGTCTCCGAGGGCTCTTCATCGCGTGCAGGTCACACTGGCTCTACCAGCTCTCCGACCAACTTTGTCTCCGTGGGCTCTTCATCGGGTGCAGGTCACACTGGCTCTACCACCTCTCCGACCAACTTTGTCTCCGTGGGCTCTTCATCGGGTGCAGAGTCTGCTGGCTCTTGTGTCGATGTCGTGTCAGCTGGTGACCCAGTGGCTGAGCGTCTTGTATCATCTGCTTTCGGGAGCATAATCTTTGGTCTTGATTCTTCTTTGCTATACCTATACGCATTGCAACTGGTGATTGTGATTCTTATTGCAAATGTTTGTATGTAGAGCTCTCTAGCTCTGTTGATCCAGAATCTCGGAAAAAAGCGAGCTTCTTTGGTGGAGAGATGCCTAGAACACCTGTAGTTGGAAAAAAAACTAGCAACTCCTCACGAAGATGTATCGGTGAGTTCGGTTTGGAGAGCACATTGTTTGGTTTGCCAATTTATTTATTGTATGCCCGTTTTCTACCCAATCATGCAAGCTAAATGAAATCGCTCTCATTCCTTGTTTGGTACTGTTTTGCACTGAGTTTGCAGCAGTTAATTTCATGATGTATTCTGCTAGGTGTTGGTCTTTTGTTTGATGAAATCGAGAGTCGGTTCTTGTTTAAATCTAATGCTAAATAGAGTGACATTGTGTGAAAATTCTGTGCTAAAGCAGGGATTTGTTAGGCCGATGCACTAGTATTTTCGCTGCATGTTTCTTTCTGTCTATGAACTGGGCTTACTTGGGCCTATTTCTACATTGGACTACCTCTTTTGCACTGAGAGACTTGAGTGGTGCAGCAGCCGTTTGATATAGATTGGATGGTGGATGTTGTGGCTAAGGCAGCGGGAGACTTGGCTTCACAACGTCAGCCAAGTCTGAATCCCTCCTCTCCACCGAACCTGCTCAGCATGCTGCCGCCCGCCGCCGCCTCCGGCAATGAAAAGAAAGGGGAGCAAGGCGGACGGATGGAGGTGTTCCTGGAGACGAGCCTCGCCATCTCACTCCTCCGACACCACCGTCGCGGACCTCAAGCGTAAGTATCTTTTATTTATTCCTCCCTTTCTTCCTTGAAGATAACAATAACAAATCTAATAACCCCCCTTTCAATTCTTTCTCCCTTTCAATTCTTTCTTGAAGATAATAATAACAAATATAATCATTGCCCTTCCAACTCTTCCTCCCTTTCAATTCTTTCTTGAAGATAATAATGACAAAACCCTAGTATCTTTCTTTAGTATCGATTTGATTTCCCAAACTTTTTGGGTTTTTTTTATTTAATTTTACATGTATTTCTCCCCGGGAAGATTGTGCGATGAACACGCCGTAGCTTTCCCCTACATCGGCCAGATCACCGTCCGATCCATCAAGGTCCGCCCCTTTGCCCTCTTTGTTCCTCCTCCAATTTTTTCCTTTATTATTGTACTCTGTTAGTTATGTCCCATGATGATCCGACAATTTGGCGCTGCATTGCCTTGCTTGCAGTGAGCGAGGTGGCATCTTGTGCCACCTCACCGACTCCATGGCCGTTCGGGATGCTTTCGCCAAGGCCGTCGACTCACGGACCCTCAAAGTTGATGCTCTGGCTCGCTCTGCTTTCGGATGCCGCAAGAGACCGCTCTGTGAAATGCTCACTTCTAGCCACACTGAAACTGAAAGGGAGAAGCATAGGGTGATTAAGAGACCTGCTGCTGAAATTCTTTGTGTCCTGAATGAACAATGCAGCATAGATGATATTAGTGCAATCAGCAAGGAAGAAGCACGTCTTCTTGCGCCTTGTGTTGAACAAGAACTGAAACAAGGAGATCAACCTTCAGAAAAACCAGTGGAGGAGGAACCATTGGCAACAAACGTGTGTGACGGCGAAAGAAGCAGCAATGGGACTGACCTTGTGCCACCACCTTGTGCCACCGAGCCCCCCAAAGAAGGTGAGTTTTCAGAAAATGAGGCGATGCAACACAACATTGTGGAAAAGGAGACATGGACAGCCAAGGCGTCCGACCACAAAAGCAGCACCCAAGAGACTGATCATCAACCACCTCGTGCCGAGGCCACGGAGAAGGTGATTCTTTTGAAAATGAAGCGAAAGCAGCATCAATGAATTGCATTGCTAATTTGCTAGCTGTTATACGTGCTCAGCTTCGTATTGCCGGATGGATGAGGATGAGTGCTCTTCTTGGCGCCATGGTCCTGATTCCTCTTTGCTATACCTATCGCATTGTGCCTATTTCAGATATCATCGGTTGTAAGATGGTTGTGATTCTTGTTGCAACTATCGTATGTAAACTCTCTAGCTCTGTTGATCCAGAATCTCCGGAAAAACCGAGCCTGCTGGTGGAGAGATGCCTAGAACACTGTAGTTGGAAAAAACTAGCAACTCCTCCTGAAGGTGTATTGGTGAGTTCGGTTTGGAGAGCACATTGTTTGGTTTGCCAATTTATTTATTGTATGCCGTTTTCTACCCAATCATGCGATCATGCAAGCTACATGAAATCGCTCTCATTCCTTGTTTGCAAGTTTTTACATGGATTCGTCCGTGGTTCTTATTTTTTGTGAATTGTTGTACTTTTTTTTTCATAGGCTACGGCAAGCGATATGAAAAGGAAAACTAGATCAAGCTCCAAGGGTGGTGACAATCCGAGGTATTCAGTATTCTTAGATTTTATGTTTCTCTATTCAGTCCTTGGTCAAGTAGTTCTGGAATGGAATCCAGAGATGATGATCTTGATGCTGACTTCTCTCAGCAAGTCTACTCACACATCGTATTTGAGTTACACCTGACATCTGGTGCAGGTTGCATACTATTCCCCTTTCGTCAATTAATTTGTTCTGTGTTTTGAATATAGGGGCAGGTCCGGGCAAAGTGGTTCTAGGCAGCATGCTTCTAGGCCAGAAGCATCACCTTTGGACTTTGTCATTCATTCACAGTCCAAAATTGACCCCGAACAGATACGGGCTTGTGCTAAGCAACAAGCTCAAGACCAGCGCCGGCTGAAGGTTCTGCTCCCACCTCTAGACTGATTTTTTTTCTCTAGCATATTTTTAGCTGGAAGTTATTAGATCACTAATCCTTCATGTTGTGCATGCAGATGAACAAGAAACCGCAGCAGCTGAAGGTGCCAAAGAAGAAAAACCTCCAGGCTTCAAAGTTTAGTGTTGAAGGCCGTGGGATGGTCAAGTAGTTGTAAGCCTTGCGATGCATATGAAGCAGTATCAAGCACTCTTCAATTCTCTGCCTAGACAGTTCCTTGACCATGTGTAAATGTCTGTTTATCGCTATATGTGGTCTCTTGTCTGCTCTGTTTATGGTCTCTGTCGGTGGTTCAGGTGCAGTATTTGGATTACTGGGCTCCATGCTGTCAGAGCTGATAACAAACTGGACAATATACGAGAATAAGGCCGGCCGGTTCTTAAATCTAAAGATTTTTATTTTCCTTTTTCAAACTTGTGTTACGCTCAATTTCATTCTTGTTTTGAAAATACAGCGTGCGGCTTTATTGACTCTTGTTATGATCATTGTTATCAACTTGGCTGTTGACTTTGCTCATATTGGTGGGTTTTGTGCTCCTAATGCGCCCAAAGTTTGGATACATGAACCCGGCCTCACGAAAAAAAAATCAGAGGTGGATCAAGTAAGTAGCCCATGTCTCTCTATTGCTCCCTCCGTAAACTAATATAAGAGTACTTAGATGACTAAAATAGTGATCTAAACACTTTTATATTAGTTTACAGAGGAAGTACTAGACTAGAGAGGACAGTAGCTTTGCTAGAGAGGAATCATTAAGTGTTAGGATGCTCAAGCCTGGTCACGGTTGAAACTAGAGACAAGCATGCTCAAGCCAAGTTGAAACACGGCTGCACAAACATCATTGCTGAATCTTGTTATTCTCTTGAGGCTGCTTGTTAGCACTAGGTAATCAATCTCTAATCCCCCCGCGCGGAGAAACACAGAAATCCCCTTTACTTTACACCCATCAGTACTCATTCCTTAGTACTGAAACTGAAGAGTTGAGTTTTTTTAGGGGAAAGACAAACTGAAGAGTTGAGTTGAGTTGTGTTGGGGGCTAACTCTGAAAAATGCTCCGTCAGATGAGATGAGAATGAGACAGATGCGCGACCCAACAGAGCAGACGGGGTGTTTGATCCAACGCGCGAGAAACAAACCACAGGCGGCGCGCTTCACCAGACACCGAGTCTGCACCCTCGCGCGAGAAACAAACCACAGGCGGCGCGCTTCACCAGACACCGGGTCTGCACCCTCGCGCGAGAAACAAACCACAGGCGGCGCGCTTCACCAGACACCGAGTCTGCACCCTCGCGCGAGAAACAAACCACAGGCGGCGCGCTTCACCAGACACCGAGTCTGCACCCTCGCGCGAGAAACAAACCACAGGCGGCGCGCTTCACCAGACACCGGGTCTGCACCCTCGCGCGAGAAACAAACCACAGGCGGCGCGCTTCACCAGACACCGCGTCTGCACCCTCGCGCGAGAAACAAACCACAGGCGCGCTTCACCAGACTAGACCAGACCGCTGAGAAGAGTCCCTGACCGCTGCAGCACCAACATCAAAGCTCTTCCGCTGCTCCTACGTCCAACCATCGCCGTTGGGCTCCGTCGCCAGCCATCACGCTGCTGGTGTCCCCAAATCCTTAGCGGCATTGGCGGCTTCTTCCCGTCAAGCTCCATCAGTCAAGCTTTGCCGCGGCGTTCCTTGCCTCGCCGGACGCTACATCCTCCGCCGTGTTCGTGTTCCTCATCGTCGTCGTCATCATGGCGATGCTCAGCTCCTCTCCTCCACGAGCCGTACCACCGTCTGCCCCCCCGCGAGCTTCTGTACTGGAGTACAACTAGGATGGATGTGCTACGAAATTCATGCATATCTTGGCGATATGTAGGATTGAGTTTTGGGTGAGGTGGTAGAGTTGTAGCCCATAGAATTCAAGCAAATCCTGAAGAAAGGGATGAATGGGGAAGCCAGGGCCACGGAGAAGGAAGGGAACGGGGCAAACCCGTTCGTCCCCGTGTGGGGTAGGGTGAGTGTCGGTATGCGCTTGCTCGTTCGTGGATGTTAATCTCGAACAAGTGGAAGCCAGATCTGAATCTAGCAAATAGCCCTGTGTGGCTAGGCACACGCGTGACGGGTCAGCTCCCCCAATTGCCCTTGATGTGGCCATGGGGTTGCCTCGAGGAACCCGTGTCGCTTGCCATTGTTTAGGGCTCTCGGGGTTGGACCTGGGAAGAGAAGGGAAGGCTTGCGTGGATTGTCGGCGGGGGGTTAAGATGTGCTTTGTCGTAATCCTGGGTTGTGTACTTATAAATAATAAAGGAAAAGAGGCCGACGCTTTGACGTCGCGCCATAAAGCGGCTCGATTCCCAAGGTCAGGGACTGGAAGCCACGTGTAGTGGTACCGGACCCCAGTAAAATCGTCGATCAGATCGAAGACTTTGAGGACGAGCTAAAGGATGATCTGTGAGGAACTTCGCTGTCGAGCGAAGTTCAAAAATGTCGTCCTCGGTGTGAAGACCAGTTCGAGGCTCTTGGCGGTGTCTGAACTAGGGGGGTGCTAATCTAGTCAGCCCATAGTCGTCGGGCTGGGCCTGCAGGCCCGCATTCTCATTCGAGTGGACTCCGGAAGCTACACGCATGGACGTGATCAAGACTGCACCTACCAAAGACTTGGCGTATACTCCAAGACATCTCCTGCCATCTCCACGCACACCCCTGGATACCGACCATATAACCCTAGATGTCGTACGTATGTAAGCTAGAGAGTTTAGCCTGTTGATCAATTGTAAATGTAGTGGAATATTTTGCCCAAACTAGGGATGTCGTGTTCTCCACAGGGATCTAGAACTTTGAAGCACACATTCGAAACATTCAGAACAACTGAATGGATGAATCAAATGGTAGTGAGAACAAGTAGCCACTAGAAGAAAGTAAAACAAAATAATAAACAGCAAAGGTCAAGGGTTCAGAAAATAGGACCGTCAATTTTCTATGGTGGTTTTCTTGTAATCAAACAGACACGCACACCTCATGCAATGCAACCAATTAAATTGCTAGTAGCTCACAAGGAAAATAGCTACTAACTCAATATCCAGCAAAGGGTCACAACAATTCAGCAAGGATACATTAGGGGTTCAGCAAAGGTACACAGCAGGTAACAAAGTAAATTTCAGGCCCAACTTTGCATATATTCAGAGAAGAGAAACAAGAAGAGAGAGGTTGAGAGCCTATGGGTGGTGATGATGTTCAATTCAAGGTCGTAGATGTTGCAGTCGAAGAAGAGGAACAACAGGGACAAGTTGGAGACGATCTGTAGTAGGAGGATCCGGCCTTGGGGTGAAACTGCAGCGTGGTGAAGAAGACTTGGTGAAAATGAACAGCGGAGGGCCCATCCTTGGGGAGGAATCATGGCGCCGACCACCCGCTGTTGGTGTAGAGGAGATGCCGCAGCGGCGGTCGTCGGAGTCGGAGTTGGAGACGATCAAACAGCAGCGAGCATCGGGGTTAACGTTGGAGAAGAGCAGGTCAGTGTTGTTGTTGGAGAAAGAGGCGGCAGCGAGGTGGAGCGCGCCGTCTGTCTGGTAGAGCGCCGATCTAGTCTTCTTCTCGTTCCCCTCGATCCCCTTTCTTCCCTGGTTCGATCTGGTGTGTTTTTTTTTTCTTTTTTGAGGGAAGGTTCGATCTGGTGTGGTTTTTTTTTGAGGGCAAAGCATTCGATCTGGTGTGTTAGTGAGCAGCGAGGAGGTCTTTTTCTTCCTGGCCCTCCTTCTAGTGTCGCTCGTTGGGTCAGACCCCGCGTCTGGTGGGTCGCGCGTTGGGTCAGACCCCAGCTCCTCTCTCACGCGTGCCACCAGACGCCTCCTCTGCTTCTTTTCGGTACAGAACTGAACTCTTCTCCAAGGTGATCCCTGCTTTAGTGTTGAAAGCACCTTGTTTATGAGAGAGATTCAAGTGAAAGAACCCGGTTTCGGTTTGAGGCGTGGAAGCGAAAAAGAATCATGTTTGGGTTCAAAATATGAATAAGTGTTGTAAAAAAATAAATCATAATAGGAATGTTTTCTGTAGGAATGAATACTTTATAACTGAATATTGTGATACATACTCGATGTAGTTGGTACCAACAAACTCGATGCCAACAAACTCGCCCGAAAAAGAAAAACGCCCCAAAGACGAATGCCACGCATATGAATGCCAACAAACTCGATGTAGTTGGTACCAACGAAGACCATTTTGGACAAGGTGAGGAATGCCACGTAGGATAAGTGAAGAGAGAGAGAAGTCATAAGAAAAGAAAGGATTTAAAAGAAAACAAGAGGTGATCTCTTAGCACCATATGTCTCATCACCTTTTTAGGAATAACTAGTCATTGAAGACAAGGCTAAGAGAATATACACACGTTTGACAACCAATTGTATCTACTCCTACATTAGTAGTATCTTTGTAATCCGTTGTGACTACAAATACAAGGGTGCATTCACCACGGAGGTAAAGAGGTGCTCCAAGGCCAAAATGCCCAGCGATCTCAGTCTCGTCGGGCTCATCAGCGTCCCTATATGAGGTGGCGCTCTTACGCGGCGAGCACAAGGAAGTCCTCCACAAACTTGGCGGACACGGGCTGGGCTCATCATCTTGCGAGCTTTGTTGTTTGTAGGCTTTTAACGCCGTCTTGTGGTCATCCATAAGCTCCAGCTTTCAAGTCATAAGGTTCCCTTTCACTGCAATTTATTCACAACATCACATATCAAATGTATAACAGCAATACAAAACAAATTTTCCAACTCACTTACGGCGTCATGCGATACCATTCTTCCTTGGCCTTCTTAAGCTGAAAACCACAATTAAAATTTCGGAGAAACCAGCTGCTTTTGTGGTTGCGCCTTGGCTGTCCATGTCTCCTTTTCCACAATGTTGTGTTGCATCGCCTCATTTTCTGAAAACTCACCTTCTTTGGGGGCTCGGTGGCACAGCGTGGTGGCACAAGGTCGTCCCATTCTTGCTTCTTTCGCCGTCGCTTTACGTTTGTTGCCAATGGTTCCTCCTCCACTGGTTTCTCTGAAGGTTGATCTCCTTGTTTGAGTTCTTGTTCAACACAAAGGCAAGAAGACATGCTTCTTCCTTCTGATTGCACTAATATCATCTATCTTGCATTGTTCATTAGGACACAAAGAATTTCATTGTGAGTCTCTTAATCACCCTATGCTTCTCCTTTCGGTTTGATGTGGCTAAGTGAGCATTTCACAGGCGGTCTCTTGCGGCATCCAAAGCGAGCGAGCGAGCATCAACTTTGAGGTCCGTGAGTCGGCGGCCTCGGCGAAAGCATCGAGCAGCCATGGAGTCGGTGGTGGTACTGACATGCCACCCTGCTCACTGCGCAAGGCAATCAATGCCAAATTGTCGGATCATCATGGGATATAACTATGAGTATAATAATAAAGAAAAAAAATTGGAGGAGCATGAGGGGGGCGGACCTTGATGGGTGGGCGGTGATCTGGCGATGTAGGGAAAGCTGCGGCGTGTTCATCGCACAATCTTCTGAGGGAGAAATACATGTAAAATTAAATAAAAACCCCAAAAGTTTGGGAAATCGAATCGATACTAAAGAAAGATACTAGGGTTTTGTCATCATTATCTCAAGAAAGAATTGAAAGGGAGGAAGAGTTGAAAGGGCAATGATTATATTTGTTATTATTATCTTCAAGAAAGAATTGAAAGGAGGAAGAATTGAAAAGGGGTTATTAGATTTGTTATTGTTATCTTCAAGGAAGAAAGGAGGAATAAATAAAAGATACTTACGCTTGAGGTCATGACGGTGGTGTCGGAGGCGAGTGAGATGGCGAGGCTCGTCTCGAGAACACCTCCATCATCGCCTTGCTCCCTTTCTTTTCATTCTGGGGGAGGCGGCGGCGGCATGATGCCGAGCAGCACCAGTGGAAGGAGGATTGAGACTTGGTGGCGTTTAGAAGCCAAGTCTCCATTGCTATAGCCACAACATCCACCATCAATCTACATCAAGCGGCTGCTTTGCACCACTCAACTCTCTCGGTGCAAAAGCGGTCAATGTAGAAATAGGCCCAAGTAAGCCGGTTCATAGAGCGAGAAAAAGCAGCGTGAAAATACTAGTGCATCGGCCTAACAAATCTCTGCTTTAGCACAGAATTTTCACACAATCTCACTCTATTTAGCATTAGATTTAAACAACCGACTCTCGATTTCATCAAACAAAAGACCAACACCTAGCAGAATACATCATGAAATTAACTGCTGCAAACTTAGTGCAAAACAGTACCAAAACAGTACCAAACAAGGAATGAGAGTGATTTCATTTAGCTTGCATGATTGGGTAGAAAACGGGCATACAATAAATAAATTGGCAAACCAAACAATGTGCTCTCCAAACCGGGAACTCACCGATACATCTTCAGGAGGAGTTGCTAGTTTTTTTCCAACTACATGTGTTCTAGGCATCTCTCCACCAGGCGGCTCGGTTTTTCGAGATTACGGATCAGCGAGCTAGAGGCTCTACATATAAACATTTGCAACAAGAATCACAATCACCGGTTGCAATGCGTATAGGTATAGCAAAGAAAATTAGTACCGACATTATGCTCTGACGAGATGATCTGATCGTTCGACCTTTGGTCGCTGATTGACACGACATCGACACAAGAGCGATGTGACCTACACCCGATGAAGAGCCCACGGAGACAAAGTTGGTGGAGAGGTGGTAGAAACAGTGTGACTGCACGCGATGAAGAGCCCTCGGAGACAAAGTTGGTCGGAGGTGTTTTCTACCCGGATGTCCTTTATCATCAATCGCTTAATCGTATGATCGATTCCGATGATTCTTGAAGCAAAAAAATCATATTATAAGAAGCTAAACTATTGTATGTGACAACACATAGGCATAGAGAATTGTCAAACGACAAAAAGCACTGTTTGAAGCATGATACATACAAGCGAGGAATAGTGCATATCCTACAACCATAGGCGGCTTCAATGAAAGCATGGCTAGAGCAGGACGAAACAATCGATCGCATTAGAAAAAGGCTCATTGCATGCGAAAACATGAACACAAAATAAACCAATCAAAAAACACAAAAAACCAAAAAAACAGCAATGGAAGCAAGAAGGCGTCTGATACTCCTCGAACATACAGCCCAAAGCCAGCGATATAACAGGCTCACTTTCACTTCTATGGGTTGACTCGTCTACATCAAACTTACGAGCAAACTCCTCCCACAGATGGATGATAGCATGATCACTATGAAAAAGAGATGAACGACCATCGGCAGTTTGAACTACCATTACCTAAACACGCCATTGATAACTAACCTTCCATCATAGAGGCATACGGTCCTTTTTGTTTGTCCTTAAGTTTCATAAGGTCGATACCCGATGTGGCGCAACAACATCTGTGAGCAAGAAAGCGACAAAAGCGCCGTGAGTGAGCGGGAGGGCCATACCATAAGATGACTTTAGAAAAAGCTAGCACATCTAGTTTTAACCAAAAGGAAAGGGCATTAGTACAACATCTACAACACTCAACGACAAACAAGCTGCAAATGAGAAGTTCACTCATACCTAGCGAGAGAATATATAAGCAACAAAATGCAGCTATCATAGAAACACAACAAGGTGCGAAATGAAGAGGAAAATCACACGCAAGATATGTCTTATCCTCCATAGTGCCTAAAATGTCTTTGAGCGAGCTTAGGCGGTATCGTAGGGCGGAAGTCACCGACTCTGGAAGAATCGGATTGACCATTGTCGTCTTTGTGAAGCACTTCACAACTGTGATTAACACACCGATATTTCGACCCTGCCTTTACTGTTGAGTCTCAAAATTTTGGAAGCAGTACACCGCCCTTCCTTGAGCTGCCTTAAAATTGCCTATCACCGTCCAGGAGAAAAGCATGTATGCCTTGACCACGAAACCACCAAAACAAACCAATTGAAGAAGCAAGACCAAATGGACACAAGAAATTATTTAAGTAGAGAAGCATGAAGCAGCACCTCTTCATCCACCAGCACCATATGCAACCACACAAGGGTGCAGACTTTTACGTGCGGTGCTCCCACGACAGCGCTATCCTCGTGCGGATCTGACATAGTCCATGAAGCGGGCGAGAATAGGCCAAAACTGCGAGTGTTGATGGCCAAACCGTAAAGCGCACCTTAGATTATGTCGTGAAATCACCGGACCCCAAAACAGATTTCTTGTGTCCATTTGGTCTTGCTTCTTCAATTGGTTCGTTTGGTGGTTTTGAGGTCAGGCATACATGCTTTTCTCCCGGATGGCTGATAGACACGTTTGGCGAGCAGCTCAAGCAAAGCGGGTGTCTTGTTTCCAAATTTTGGACTCAGCGGGTAGATCTGAAGTGAAATATCGGTGTGTTAATCACGGTTGTGAAGTCGTTCTGGCGCGGACAATGGTCAATCAATTCTTCAGTCGGGTGACTTCCGCCCTCGCATACCGCCTAAGCTCGTTCAAAGACATTTTAGGCACTATGGAGGATGAGACATATCTTGGTGATTTTCCTCTTCATTTACGCACCTTGTTGTGTTTCTATGATAGCTGCATTTTGTTGCTTATATATTCTCTGCTAGGTATGAGTGAACTTCTCATTTGCGACTTGTTTGTCATTGAGTGTTGTAGATGTTGTACTAATGCCCTTTCCTTTTGGTTAAAACTAGATGTGCTAGTTTTTCTAAAGTCATCTTATGGTATAGCCCTCCCTGCTCACTCACGGCGTTATGCTGTTTTCTTGCTCACGTATGTTGTTGCACACATCGGGTATCGACCTTATGAAACTTATGACAAACAAAAAGGACCGCATCTCTATGATGGAAGGTTAGTTATCAATGGCGGTTTAGGGTAATGGTAGTTCAAACGCGATGGTTGTTCATCTCTCTTTCATAGTGATCATGTTATCATCCATCCGTGGGAGGAGTTTGCTCGTAAGTTTGATGCGCATTTGTTGATCTACGTAGTGAAAGTGAGCCCCTTAGCATCGTTGGCTTTGGGCTGTATGTCTTAGAAGGAGTATTGTACGCCTTCTTGCTTCCATTATTGTTTTTTTGGTTTTTTGTGTTTTTTATTGGTTTATTTTATGCTCATGTTTTCGCAGCATGCAATGAGCCTTTTTCTAATGCGATTAATTGTTTCTTCCTGTCTAGCCTTACATGCCATTGAAGTCGGCCTATGGTTGTAGGATATGCACTATTCCCGCTTGAGATGTATTGGCGTCAAATGTGTGGTTCTTTGTGGTTTGACAATTTCTATGTCTATGTGTTGCTATCATACAATAGTTTAGCTTCTTATAATATGATTTTTTTGCTTCAAGAATCATCGAACCGATCATACGATTAAGCTTGATGATGATAAAGGACATCCGGTGGTAGAAAACACCTCCGCGACCAACTTTGTTCTCCGAGGGCTCTTCATCGCTGCGTCACACCGTTTCTACCACCTCTCCACCAACTTTGTCTCCGTGGCTCTTCATATCTGCAGGTCATCACCATTTCTTACCACCTCTCCGACCAACTTTGTCTCCGTGGGCTCTTCATCGGGTGCAGGTCACACCGCTCTTGTGTCGATGTCGTGTCAATCTGGTGACCTTCTGGTTGAACGTGCATCAGATCATCCGTCAGAGCATAATGTACGATATCGATTTGTTATATTCTATAACGCATTGCAACCGGTGATTGTGATTCTTGTTGCAAATGTTTGTATGTAGAGCTCTCTAGCTTTGGTGCCATGTCGCTTACGTTTTATGCTTTCTCCCTGTGTTTGCTTGCAGCGGATTATTCACTCTTAAAGGATCTTAATGAGAAATCGCTCAACTGTCGTATCCTCACGAGGATAGCGCGTTCGTGGGAGCATCGCACCAAGTCTGACAACCTTGTGATGTTGCATATGGTGCCTGGATGAAGAGGTGCTGCTTCATGCTTTCTACTTAAATAATTTCTTGTGTCCATTTGGTCTTGCTTCTTCAATTGGTTCGCTTTTGGTGGTTTCTGTGGTCAAGGCATAGATGCTTTTCTCCCTGGATGGTCGATAGACACGCTTACGGGCAGCTCAAGCAAGGGCGGTGTAATGCTTCCAAAATTTTCGGACTCAACAGTAGATGCAAAGTCAAAATATCGTGTGTTCATCACGCTCAAGTGCGTTTCACAAGACGGACAATGGTCAATCCGATTCTTCAGAGTCGGGTGACTTCGCCATGCGACGATACCGCCTAAGCTCGCTCAAAGACATTTTAGGCACTATGGAGGATGAGACATATCTTGCGGTGATTTTCTCTTCATTTCTCGCAGCTTGTTGTGTTTCTATGATAGCTGCATTTTGTTGCTTATATATTCTCTCGCTAGGTATGAGTGAACTTCTCATTTGCAGCTTGTTTGTCGTTGAGTGTTGTAGATGTTGTACTAATGCACTTTCCTCTTTGGTTAAAACTAGATGTGCTAGCTTTTTTCTAAAGTCATCTTATGGAATAGCCCTCCTGCTCACTCACGGCGCTTTTGCTGTTTTCTTGCTCACGATGTTGTTGCGCCACACCGGGGTATCGAACCTTATGAAACTTAAGGACAAACAAAAAAGGACCGTAAGGCCTCTATGATGGAAGGTTAGTTATCAATGGCGTGTTTAGGGTAATGGTAGTTCAAATCGCCGATGGCTGTTCATATCTCTTTTTCATAGTGATCATGCTATCATCCATCTGTGGGAGGAGTTTGCTCGTAAGTTTGATGCGCATTTAGTTGATCCATAGAAGTGAAAGTGAGCCTGTTATACTGTTGGCTTTGGGCTGTATGTTCGAGAAGGAGTGTTGTACGTCTTCTTGCTTCCATTGCTGTTTTTTTGGTTTTTTTTTGTGTCTTTTTTATTGGTTTATTTTATGTTCATGTTTTCGTGCATGCAATGAGCCTTTTTCTAATGCGATCGATTGTTTCATCCTGCTAGCCATGCTTTCATTGAAGCCGCCTATGGTTGTAGGATATGCATTATTCCTGCTTCAGATATATATGCTTCAAACAGTGCTTCTTTGTTGTTTGACAATTCTCTATGCCTATGCGCGCTGTCATACAATAGTTTAGCTTCTTATAATATGATTTTTTTCTTCAAGAATCATCGAACTGATCATACGATTATTGCCGTATTGATGATAAAGGACATCCGTGGTAGAAAACACCTCGCGACCAACTTTTCTCCGAGGGCTCTTCATCGCTGCAGGTCACATCTGCTCTACCAGCTCTCCGACCAACTTTGTCTCCGTGGGCTCTTCATCGGGTGCAGGTCACACCGGTTTCTACCACCTCCGACCAACTTTGTCTCCGTGGGCTCTTCATCGGGTGCAGTCACACCGCTCTTGTGTCGATGTCGTGGTCAATCGGTGACTCAAAGGCTGAACGATCAGATCATCTCGCCAGAGCATAATGTCGGTAATCGATTCTTCTTTGCTATACCTATACGCATTGCAACCGGTGATTGTGATTCTTGTTGCAAATGTTTGTATGTAGAGCTCTCTAGCTTTGGTGCCATGTCGCATACGTTTTATGCTTTCTCCCTGTGTTTGCTTGCAGCGGATTATTCACTCTTAAAGGATCTTAATGAGAAATCGCTCAACTGTCGTAACCTCACGAGGATAGCGCGTTCGTGGGAGCATCGCACCAAGTCTGACAACCTTGTGATGTTGCATATGGTGCTGGTGGATGAAGAGGTGCTGCTTCATGCTTCTCTACTTAAATAATTTCTTGTGTCCATTTGGTCTTGCTTCTTCAATTGGTTCGTTTTGGTGGTTTCAGGGTCAAGGCATAGATGCTTTTCTCCCCGGATGGCTGATAGACACGCTTACGGCAGCTCAAGCAAGGGCGGTGTACTGCTTCCAAAATTTTCGGACTCAACAGTAGATGCAAAGTCAAAATATCGTGTGTTAATCATAGCGTGAAGTGCCACACAGACGGACAATGGTCAATCCGATTCTTCCAGAGCCGGGTGACTTCCTTCCACGATACCGCCTAAGCTCGCTCAAAGACATTTTAGGCACTATGGAGGATGAGACATATCTTGCAGGTGATTTTCTCTTCATTCTCGCAACTTGTTGTGTTTCTATGATAGCTGCATTTTGTTGCTTATATATTCTCTCGCTAGGTATGAGTGAACTTCTCATTTGCGCTTGTTTGTCGTTGAGTGTTGTAGATGTTGTACTAATGCACTTTCCTCTTTGGTTAAAACTAGATGTGCTAGCTTTTTTCTAAAGTCATCTTATGGAATAGCCCTCCGCTCACTCACGGCGCTTTTGCTGTTTTCTTTGCTCACAGATGTTGTCATCGCCACACGGGGTATCGACCTTATGAAACTTAAGGACAAACAAAAAAGGACCGTAAGCGCCTCTATGATGGAAGGTTAGTTATCAATGGCGGTTTAGGTAATGGTAGTTCAAACTGCCGATGGCTGTTCATATCTCTTTTTCATAGTGATCATGCTATCATCCATCCTGGGAGGAGTTTGCTCGTAAGTTTGATGCGCATTTAGTTGATCCATAGAAGTGAAAGTGAGCCTCGTTATAATGTTGGCTTTGGGCTGTATGTTCGAGGAGTGTTGTACGCCTTCTTGCTTCCATTGCTGTTTTTTGGTTTTTTTGTGTCTTTTTATTGGTTTATTTTATGTTCATGTTTTCGCGCATGCAATGAGCCTTTTTCTAATGCGATCGATTGTTTCTGTCCGTGTTCAGCCATGCTTTCATTGAAGCCGCCTATGGTTGTAGGATATGCATTATTCCTCGCTGTCGATGTATTGCTGTCAAACAAAGTGCTTCTTTTGCTGTTTGACAATTCTCTATGCCTATGCGCTTTGCTGTCATACAATAGTTTAGCTTCTTATAATATGATTTTTTTTCTTCAAGAATCATCGAACCGATCATACGATTAAGCGATTGATGATAAAGGACATCCGTGGTAGAAAACACCTCCGCGATCAACTTTGTCTCCGAGGGCTCTTCATCGCAGGTCACACTGGCTCTACCAGCTCTCCCACCAACTTTGTCTCCGTGGCTCTTCATCGGTGCGGTCACACTGGCTCTACCACCTCTCCGACCAACTTTGTCTCCGTGGGCTCTTCATCGGGTGCAAGTCACATCGCTCTTGTGTCGATGTCGTGTCAATCTGCCACCTGGCAATAACGATCAGATCATCTGCTCAGGAGCATAATGCTGGCATTGATTCTTCTTTACATACCTATACGCATTGTAAACCGGTGATTGTGACTTCACAAAATTGTATGTAGAGTTTTCTAGTTTTTAAGTGCTTACAGTCGATACGTTTTATAAGCTTTTCTCCTCATAGCCAGCCGATTATTCACCAATCGGCTGGGAACCTCACGAGTGATAGCGCCTGCGGAGCATCGTGACCAAGTCTCCAGATGTGTCAGGAAGAGGTGTCGCTTACGCTCATCAAGCTCTCCCAAATTTCTTGCTGTCAATCGGGTATCGTATTCTGCATGTCTTAGTTGATGATATGACATCCGGCAGAGAAAAACACCTCCGCTACTAACTTCTTTGTCTCGAGGGCTCTTTCTATCGCTATGCAGGTCACACCGCTCTATCACCTTCCACCAACTTTTGTTCTCCGTGGGTTTCATCGGGTGCAGGTCATACTGTCACCTTCCGACCAATCTCTTGTTCTGCGGGCTCTTCATCGGTGCAGTGTCACACCGGCTCTTGTGTCGATGTCGTGGTCAATGGTGACCCAAAGTTATCGAACGTGATCAGTATCATCTCGTCAGAGCATAATGTCGGGTATCGATTCTTCTTTGCTATACCTATACGCATTGCAATCGGTGATTGTGATTCTTATTGCAAATGTTTGTATGTAGAGCTCTCTAGCTCGTGGATCTGTAATCTCGGAAAAAATCGAGCCTCGCCGGGGGAGAGATGCCTAGAACACCTGTAGTTGGAAAAAACTAGCAACTCCTCCTCAAGATGTATCGTGAGTTCCGGTTTGGAGAGCACATTGTTTGGTTTGCCAATTTATTTATTGTATGCCTGCTTTTCTACCCAATCATGCAAGCTAAATGAAATCGCTCTCATTCCTTGTTTGGTACTGCTTTTGCAACCGAAGTTTGCAGCAGTTAATTTCATGATGTATTCTGCTAGGTGTTGGTCTTTTGTTTGATGAAATCGAGAGTCGGTTCTTGTTTAAATCTAATGCTAAATAGAGTGACATTGTGTGAAAATTCTGTGCTAAAGGTGGATTTGTTAGGCCGATGCACTAGTATTTTCGCCTGCATGTTTCTTTTTCTCTGTCTATGAACTGGGCTTACTTGGGCCTATTTCTACATTGACTACCTCTTTTGCAATCGAGAGACTTGAGTGGTGCAGCAGCAGCTTGATATAGATTGGATGGTGGATGTTGTGGCTAAGGAAGGGAGACTTGGCTTCACAACGCCGCCCAAGTCTCAATCCTCCTTCCACCGAACTGCTCCAAGATGTCGCCGGCCGGGCCCGCAATGAAAAGAAAGGGGAGCAAGGCGGACGGATGGAGGTGTTCTCGAGACGAGCCTCGCCATCTCACCTCCGACACCACCGTCATGGACCTCAAGCGTAAGTATCTTTTATTTATTCCTCCCTTTCTTCCTTGAAGATAACAATAACAAATCTAATAACCCCCTTTCAATTCTTTTCTCCTTTCAATTCTTTTCTTGAAGATAATAATAACAAATATAATCATTGCCCTTCCAACTCTTCCTCCCTTTCAATTCTTTCTTGAAGATAATAATGACAAAACCCTAGTATCTTTCTTTAGTATCGATTTGATTTCCCAAACTTTTGGGTTTTTTTATTTAATTTTACATGTATTTCTCCCGAAGATTGTGCGATGAACACGCCGTAGCTTTCCCTACATCGGCCGATCACCGCCCAGCCCATCAAGGTCCGCCCGCCCCTGCCCCCGCCGTTCTCCTCCAATTTTTTTCCTTTATTATTGTACTGCTAGTTATGTCCCATGATGATCCGGCAATTTGTCGCTGCATTGCCTTTGCGCAGTGAGCAGGGGTGGCATGCTGTGCCACCACCGACTCCATGGCTGCTCGATGCTTTCGCCAAGGCCGACTCACGGACCTCAAAGTTGATGCTCGCTCGCTTCTCGCTGGATGCCGCAAGAGACCGCCTCGCGGAAATGCCTACTTCTAGCCACACTGAAACCGAAAGGAGAAGCATAGGGTGATTAAGAGACCTGCGCTGAAATTTGTGTCCCGAATGAACAATGCAGCATAGATGATATTAGTGCAATCAGCAAGGAAGAAGCACGCCTTCTTGCGCCTTTGTGTTGAACAAGAACTGAAACAAGGAGATCAACCTTCGTAAAAACCAAAGGAGGAGGAACCATTGGCAACAAACGTGTGGTGACGGCGAAGAAGCAGAATGGGACTGACCTTGTGCCACCACCTTGTGCCACCGAGCCCCCAAAGAAGGTGAGTTTTCAGAAATGAGGCGATGCAACACAACATTGTGGAAAAGGAGACATGGACAGCCAAGGCGTCCACCACAAAAAGCAGCACCCTAAGAGACTCGATCATCAACCACCTCGTACGCCGAGGCCACCAGAGAAGGTGATTCTTTGAAAATGAAGCGAAAGCAGCATCAATGAATTGCATTGCTAATTTGCTAGTGTTACTCGTGCTCAGCTCGTGATTGCTTCGGATGGATGAGGATGAGTGCTCTTCTTCGCGCCATGGTCCTGATTCCTCTTGCTATACCTATACGCATTGTGCCTATTTCAGATATCATCAGTTGTAAGATGGTTGTGATTCTTGTTGCAACTATTCAGTATGTAGAGCTCTCTAGCTCATGGATCCAATCTCTGAAAAACCGAGCCTGCTGGTGGAGAGATGCCTAGAACACCAGAGTTGGAAAAAACTAGCAACTCCTCCCGAAGGTGTATTGGTGAGTTCCCGGTTTGGAGAGCACATTGTTTGGTTTGCCAATTTATTTATTGTATGCCCGTGCTCTACCCAATCATGCGATCATGCAAGCTACATGAAATCGCTCTCATTCCTTGTTTGCAAGTTTTTACATGGATTCGTCCGTGGTTCTTATTTTTTGTGAATTGTTGTACTTTTTTTTTCATAGGCTACGGCAAGCGATATGAAAAGGAAAACTAGATCAAGCTCCAAGGGTGGTGACAACTGAGGTATTCAGTATTCTTAGATTTTATGTTTCTATTCAGTCCTTGGTCAAGTAGTTCTGGAATGGAATCCAGAGATGATGATCTTGATGCTGACTTCTCTCAGCAAGTCTACTCACACATCGTATTTGAGTTACACCTGACATCTGGTGCAGGTTGCATACTATTCCCTTTCACAATTAATTTGTTCTGTGTTTTGAATATAGGGCAGGTCCGGCAAAGTGGTTCTAGGCAGCATGCTTCTAGGCCAGAAGCATCACCTTTGGACTTTGTCATTCATTCACAGTCCAAAATTGACCCTTAACAGATACGGGCTTGTGCTAAGCAACAAGCTCAAGACCAGCGCCGGCTGAAGGTTCTGCTCCCACCTCTAGACTGATTTTTTTCTCTAGCATATTTTTAGCTGGAAGTTATTAGATCACTAATCCTTCATGTTGTGCATGCAGATGAACAAGAAACCGCAGCAGCTGAAGGTGCCAAAGAAGAAAAACCTCCAGGCTTCAAAGTTTAGTGTTGAAGGCCGTGGGATGGTCAAGTAGTTGTAAGCCTTGCGATGCATATGAAGCAGTATCAAGCACTCTTCAATTCTCTGCCTAGACAGTTCCTTGACCATGTGTAAATGTCTGTTTATCGCTATATGTGGTCTCTTGTCTGCTCTGTTTATGGTCTCTGTCGGTGGTTCAGGTGCAGTATTTGGATTACTGGGCTCCATGCTGTCAGAGCTGATAACAAACTGGACAATATACGAGAATAAGGCCGGCCGGTTCTTAAATCTAAAGATTTTTATTTTCCTTTTTCAAACTTGTGTTACGCTCAATTTCATTCTTGTTTTGAAAATACAGCGCAATGCTTTATTGACTCTTGTTATGATCATTGTTATCAACTTGGCTGTTGACTTTGCTCATATTGGTGGGTTTTGTGCTCCTAATGCGCCCAAAGTTTGGATACATGAACCCGCCTCACAAAAAAAAAAATCAGAGGTGGATCAAGTAAGTAGCCCATGTCTCTTCTATTAGCCCTCCAGAACTAATATAAGAGTACTTAGATGACTAAAATAGTGATCTAAACACTTTTATATTAGTTTACAGAGGAAGTACTAGACTAGAGAGGACAGTAGCTTTGCTAGAGAGGAATCATTAAGTGTTAGGATGCTCAAGCCTGGTCACGGTTGAAACTAGAGACAAGCATGCTCAAGCCAAGTTGAAACACGGCTGCACAAACATCATTGCTGAATCTTGTTATTCTCTTGAGGCTGCTTGTTAGCACTAGGTAATCAATCTCTAATCCCCCCGCGCGGAGAAACACAGAAATCCCCTTTACTTTACACCCATCAGTACTCATTCCTTAGTACTGAAACTGAAGAGTTGAGTTTTTTTAGGGGAAAGACAAACTGAAGAGTTGAGTTGAGTTGTGTTGGGGGCTAACTCTGAAAAATGCTCCGTCAGATGAGATGAGAATGAGACAGATGCGCGACCCAACAGAGCAGACGGGGTGTTTGATCCAACGCGCGAGAAACAAACCACAGGCGGCGCGCTTCACCAGACACCGAGTCTGCACCCTCGCGCGAGAAACAAACCACAGGCGGCGCGCTTCACCAGACACCGGGTCTGCACCTCGCGCGAGAAACAAACCACAGGCGGCGCGCTTCACCAGACACCGAGTCTGCACTCGCGCGAGAAACAAACCACAGGCGGCGCGCTTCACCAGACACCGAGTCTGCACCTCGCGCGAGAAACAAACCACAGGCGGCGCGCTTCACCAGACACCGGGTCTGCACCTCGCGCGAGAAACAAACCACAGGCGGCGCGCTTCACCAGACACCGCGTCTGCACCTCGCGCGAGAAACAAACCACAGGCGCGCTTCACCAGACTAGACCAGACCGCTGAGAAGAGTCCCTGACCGCTGCAGCACCAACATCAAAGCTCTTCCGCTGCTCCTACGTCCAACCATCGCCGTTGGGCTCCGTCGCCAGCCATCACGCTGCTGGTGTCCCCAAATCCTTAGCGGCATTGGCGGCTTCTTCCCGTCAAGCTCCATCAGTCAAGCTTTGCCGCGGCGTTCCTTGCCTCGCCGGACGCTACATCCTCCGCCGTGTTCGTGTTCCTCATCGTCGTCGTCATCATGGCGATGCTCAGCTCCTCTCCTCCACGAGCCGTACCACCGTCTGCCCCCCCGCGAGCTTCTGTACTGAGTACAACCAGGATGGATGTGCTATGAAATTCATGCATATCTTGGCGATATGTAGGATTGAGTTTGGGTGAGGTGGTAGAGTTGTAGCCCATAGAATTCAAGCAAATCCTGAAGAAAGGGATGAATGGGGAAGCCAGGGCCACGGAGAAGGAAGGAACGGGGCAAACCTGTTCGTCCCCGTGGGGTAGGGTGAGTGTCGGTATGCGCTTGCTCGTTCGTGGATGTTAATCTCGAACAAGTGGAAGCCAGATCTGAATCTAGCAAATAGCCCTGTGGCTAGGCACACGCGTGACGGGTCAGCTCCCCAATTGCCCTTGATGTGGCCATGGGTTGCCTCGAGGAACCCGTGTCGCTTGCCATTGTTTAGGGCTCTCGGTTGGACCTGGGAAGAGAAGGGAAGGCTTATGGATTGTCGGCGGGGTTAAGATGTGCTTTGTCGTAATCCTGGGTTGTGTACTTATAAATAATAAAGGAAAAGAGGCCGACGCTTGACGTCGCGCCATAAAGCGGCTCGATTCCCAAGGTCAGGACGAAGCCACGTAGTGGTACCGGACCCCAGTAAAATCGTCGATCAGATCGAAGACTTTGAGGACGAGCTAAAGGATGATACGCGGGAACTCGCCTGTCGAGCCGAAGTTCAAAAATGTCGTCCTCGGTGTCGAAGACCAGTTCAGGGGCTGCTGACGGTGTCCTGAACTAGGGGGGTGCTAATCTAGTCAGCCCATAGTCGTCGGGCTGGGCCTGCAGGCCCGCATTCTCATTCGAGTGGACTCCGGAAGCTACACGCCTGGACGTGATCAAGACTGCACCTACCAAAGACTTGGCGTATACTCCAAGACATCTCCTGCCATCTCCACGCACACCCCTGGATACCGACCATATAACCCTAGATGTCGTACGTATGTAAGCTAGAGAGTTTAGCCTGTTGATCAATTGTAAATGTAGTGGAATATTTTGCCCAAACTAGGGATGTCGTGTTCTCCACAGGGATCTAGAACTTTGAAGCATACATTCAAAACATTCGTAACAACTGAATGGATGAATCAAATGGTAGTGAGAACAAGTAGCCACTAGAAGAAAGTAAAACAAAATAATAAACAGCAAAGGTCAAGGGTTCAGAAAATAGGACCGTCAATTTTCTATGGTGGTTTTCTTGTAATCAAACAGACACGCACACCTCATGCAATGCAACCAATTAAATTGCTAGTAGCTCACAAGGAAAATAGCTACTAACTCAATATCCAGCAAAGGGTCACAACAATTCAGCAAGGATACATTAGGGGTTCAGCAAAGGTACACAGCAGGTAACAAAGTAAATTTCAGGCCCAACTTTGCATATATTCAGAGAAGAGAAACAAGAGAAGAGAGAGGTTGAGAGCCTATGGGTGGTGATGATGTTCAATTCAAGGTCGTAGATGTTGCAGTCGAAGAAGAGGAACAACAGGGACAAGTTGGAGACGATCTGTAGTAGGAGGATCCGGCCTTGGGGTAGAGCTGCAGCGTGGTGAAGAAGACTTGGTGAAAATGAACAGCGGAGGGCCCATCCTTGGGGAGGAATCATGGCGCCGACCACCCGCTGTTGGTGTAGAGGAGATGCCGCAGCGGCGGTCGTCGGAGTCGGAGTTGGAGACGATCAAACAGCAGCGAGCATCGGGGTTAACGTTGGAGAAGAGCAGGTCAGTGTTGTTGTTGGAGAAAGAGGCGGCAGCGAGGTGGAGCGCGCCGTCTGTCTGGTAGAGCGCCGATCTAGTCTTCTTCTCGTTCCCCTCGATCCCCTTTCTTCCCTGGTTCGATCTGGTGTGTTTTTTTTTCTTTTTTGAGGGAAGGTTCGATCTGGTGTGGTTTTTTTTTTGAGGGCAAAGCATTCGATCTGGTGTGTTAGTGAGCAGCGAGGAGGTCTTTTTCTTCCTGGCCCTCCTTCTAGTGTCGCTCGTTGGGTCAGACCTCTGCCTGGTGGGTCGCTGGGTCAGACCTCAGCTCCTCTCTCACGCTGCGCCACCGCACGCCTCCGCTTCTTTTTTCGCACAGAACTGAACTCTTCTCCAAGGTGATCCTGCTTAGTGTTGAAAGCACCTTGTTTATGAGAGAGATTCAAGTGAAAGAACCCGGTTTCGGTTTCAGAGCGTGGAAACGAAAAAGAATCATGTTTGGGTTCAAAATATGAATAAGTGTTGTAAAAAATAAATCATAATAGGAATGTTTTCTGTAGGAATGAATACTTTATAACTGAATATTGTGATACATACCGTAGTTGGTACCAACAAACTCGATGCCAACAAACTCGCTCAAAAAGAAAAACGCCCTAAAGATTTAATGCCACGATATGAATGCCAACAAACTCGATGTAGTTGGTACCAACGAAGACCATTTTGGACAAGGTGAGGAATGCCACGTAGGATAAGTGAAGAGAGAGAGAAGTCATAAGAAAAGAAAGGATTTAAAAGAAAACAAGAGGTGATCTCTTAGCACCATATGTCTCATCACCTTTTTAGGAATAACTAGTCATTGAAGACAAGGCTAAGAGAATATACACACGCTTGACAACCAATTGTATCTACTCCTACATTAGTAGTATCTTTGTAATCCACAGACTACAAATACAAGGGTGCATTCACCACGGAGGTAAAGAGGTGCTCCATAGCCAAAATGCCCAACGATCTCAGTCTCGCGGGCTCATCAACGCCCCTATATGAGGTGACGCCTCCCAAGGCAGAAAGACAAGGAAGTCCTCCACAAACTTGGCGACACGGGCTGGGCTCATCATCTGCGAGCTGCGTGTTGTTTGTAGGCTTTAACGCCGCCTTGTGGTCATCCATAAGCTCCCCGCTTTCAAGTCATAAGGTTCCCTTTCCTGCAATTTATTCACAACATCACATATCAAATGTATAACAGCAATACAAAAACAAATTTTCCAACTCACTTCAAGGCCATGCGATACCATTCTTCCTTGGCCTTCTTAAACTGAAACCACAATTAAAATTTCAGAGAAACCAGCTGCTTTTGTGGTTGCACGCCTTGGCTGTCCATGTCTCCTTTCCACAATGTTGTGTTGCATCGCCTCATTTTCTCAAAACTCACCTTCTTTGGGGGCTCGTGGCACAACGTGGTGGCACAAGGTCACCCCATTGTCGCTTCTTTCGCCGCCGCACACGCTTGTTGCCAATGGTTCCTCCTCCACCGGTTTCTCTCAAGGTTGATCTCCTTGTTTCAGTTCTTGTTCAACACAAGGCGCAAGAAGACATGCTTCTTCCTTGCCGATTGCACTAATATCATCTATGCGCATTGTTCATTCAGACACAAAGAATTTCAGCAGCAGGTCTCTTAATCACCCTATGCTTCTCCCTTTCGGGCCCAGTGGCTAGAAGTGAGCATTTCACAGAGCGGTCTCTGCGGCATCCGAAAGCAGAGCGAGCCGAGCATCAACTTTGAGGGTCCGTGAGTCGACGGCTCGGGCGAAAGCATCCCGAACGGCCATGGAGTCGGTGAGGTGGCACAAAGATGCCACCCCCGCCACCAAGGCAAGGCAATGCAATGCCAAATTGTCGGATCATCATGGGATATAACTAATGAGTATAATAATAAAGAAAAAATTGGAGGAACAAAGTAAGGGGGCAGGGCGCGACCTTGATGGATCGGACGGTGATCCGCCGATGTAGGGAAAGCGCGCTGTTCATCGCACAATCTTCCTGGGGAGAAATACATGTAAAATTAAATAAAAAACCCCAAAAAGTTTGGGAAATCGAATCGATACTAAAGAAAGATACTAGGGTTTTGTCATCATTATCTCAAGAAAGAATTGAAAGGGAGGAAGAGTTGAAAGGGCAATGATTATATTTGTTATTATTATCTTCAAGAAAGAATTGAAAGGGAGGAAGAATTGAAAAGGGGGTTATTAGATTTGTTATTGTTATCTTCAAGGAAGAAAGGGAGGAATAAATAAAAGATACTTACGCTTGAGGTCCGCGACGGTGGTGTCGGAGGCGAGGAGTGAGATGGCGAGGCTCGTCTCCAGGAACACCTCCATCTGTCCGCCTTGCTCCCCTTTCTTTTCATTGCCGGAGGCGGCGTGCGCAAGCAGATGCCGAAAGCAGCTTCGTGGAGAGGAGGGATTCGATTGGTCGACGCTAGAAGCCAAGTCTCCCGCCGCTTTAGCCACAACATCCACCATCCAATCTACATCAAACGGCCGCCGCACCACTCAACTCTCTCAAAGGCAAAAGAGGCAGTCCAATGTAGAAATAGGCCCAAGTAAGCCCGGTTCATAGACGTAAAGAAACAGCAAATAAAATACTAGTGCATCGGCTAACAAATCTCGCTTAGCAGAATTTTCACACAATCTCACTCTATTTAGCATTAGATTTAAACAACCGACTTTCGATTTCATCAAACAAAAGACCAACACCTAGCGTAATACATCATGAAATTAATCGCTGAAACTTAGTGCAAAAAAGACCAAAACAAGACCAAACAAGGAATGAGAGTGATTTCATTTAGCTTGCATGATTGGGTAGAAAACGGCATACAATAAATAAATTGGCAAACCAAACAATGTGCTCTCCAAACCGAACTCACCGATACATCTTCGTGGAGGAGTTGCTAGTTTTTTTCCAACTACATGTGTTCTAGGCATCTCTCCACCAGCAGGCTCGGTTTTTTCCAGAGATTCTGGATCAACAGAGCTAGAGAGCTCTACATATAAACATTTGCAACAAGAATCACAATCACCAGTTGCAATGCGTATAGGTATAGCAAAGAAGAATTAGTACAAAGATTATGCTCCCGAGCAGATGATACAAGACGCTCAACCACGGGTCACCAGCTGACACGACATCGACACAAGAGCCAAGCAGACCTACACCCGATGAAGAGCCCACGAGACAAAGTTGGTCGAGAGGTGGTAGAGCCAGTGACCGTGACGCGATGAAGAGCCCTGAGACAAAGTTGGTCATGGAGGTGTTTTCTACCACCGGATGTCCTTTATCATCAATACGCTTAATCGTATGATCAGCCCATGATTCTTGAAGCAAAAAAATCATATTATAAGAAGCTAAACTATTGTATGACAAAGAACACATAGGCATAGAGAATTGTCAAACAAGAGAAGAAGCACCTGCTTCAAACGCCAATACATCTCAAGGCAGAATAGTGCATATCCTACAACCATAGGCCGCTTCAATGAAAGCATGGCTAGACAGATGTAAACAATCAACGATTAGAAAAAGGCTCATTGCATGCACGAAAACATGAACACAAAATAAACCAATCAAAAACACAAAAACCAAAAAACAGCAATGGAAGCAAGAAGACGACAAGACTCCTAACATACAGCCCAAAGCCAACAAAGATAACAAAGCTCACTTTCACTTCTATGGGTCAACTCGTCTACATCAAACTTACGAGCAAACTCCTCCCACGATGGATGATAGCATGATCACTATGAAAAAGAGAGATGAACAGCCATCGCAGCTTGAACTACCATTACCCTAAACACGCCATTGATAACTAACCTTCCATCATAGAGACGCACGGTCCTTTTTTTGTTTGTCCTAAGTTTCATAAGGTCTCGATACCCCAAAGGACGAAGCAACAACATCTGTGAGCAAGAAAACAAGAAAACGCCGTGAGGAGCAGGAGGGCCATACCATAAGATGACTTTAGAAAAAGCTAGCACATCTAGTTTTAACCAAAAGGAAAGGGCATTAGTACAACATCTACAACACTCAACGACAAACAAGTCGCAAATGAGAAGTTCACTCATACCTAGCAGAGAATATATAAGCAACAAAATGCAGCTATCATAGAAACACAACAAGGTGCGTAAATGAAGAGGAAAATCACCGCAAGATATGTCTTATCCTCCATAGTGCCTAAAATGTCTTTGAACGAGCTTAGCGGTATGAGGGCGGAAGTCACCCGCTCGAAGAATCGGATTGACCATTGTCCGGCCGTGAAACGACTTCACAACCGTGATTAACACACCGATATTTCGACTCGCTTTACCTCGCTGAGTCTCAAAATTTTGGAAACAAGACACCGCCTTCCTTGAGCCGCCTACCAAAATTGCCTATCACCGTCCGGAGAGAAAAGCATGTATGCCTTGACCTCAAACCACCAAAACAAACCAATTGAAGAAGCAAGACCAAATGGACACAAGAAATTATTTAAGTAGAGAAGCATGAAGCAGCACCTCTTCATCCACCAAAGACCATATGCAACCACACAAGGGTGCTGATTTTCTGAGGTGCTCCCAAACCAGCTATCCTCGTGCAAGAAGGCCTTCACCACATGCGGGTTTGGCTACCTCAAAGCCCGGCCTAAGTGGTCAAGGCTGAGCATGATCTGCTTGAAAAAGGATCGAACCGAGGCGATCGGTGGCGGCCGTTGCGGACTTGTTCTTGGGGTGGCGGAACCTTGGACCTTGTAAGAAGCGTTGTCGATGGGACGAGCAACTGCAAACACCGGTCAAGAAACTTTGACAATATATTGATCTTGCTTGGCGGGGCGTTCCTTCCAAAGCGGGAAGGGCAGGCTCACAATGGCCCTTAGGAATCCAGGCACCCGCGGACGAGGCACGCCGGCTCGCTTCCGTGGAAGGTTGGTTTCGGACGAGGGGCTACAAACCCACGGAGGAGGAAGAAGTGGAGCATGACCAAATCTGGGCTGCTTGGAAGGGTAATGGGGCTAGAGGATCGAGAAGAGGAGCAGAAGCGGCGGTCGCAACAAGCGACATGCGAAGCTTTCCCGAAGCTACCCGCCATCTGTAGCGAAGCGGCGTTGCTTCCACGAGCTGCTTCAGCGGAGCATGTCTTGGCGGCTCTGCCAGCTATCCGTGGATGGTATCAGAGTCTCAAAATTGCCACATTATGGCGCGATGCATGAATTTGAAGGTCAAAGGCTGTTGGCCAAGTTTATCCTAGTGGACCCGGCACAACTTATCACTGCGGCCGATTCGGAAGGATTTGCTAAGGTGATGGTTGATGAAATAACGGAGGATTTGAGGACCTCGGCAGGCACCCTACGGTGAAGGGGAGACTAGGCTGGGTTACGCTCTGAAGACTCCATGCCTATGGCGGAAGGAGCTCATCGACCTTGGCTGGGCGCCTCCGCCTCCTCCTCCTCATCCGTGAGTCGGGGCACTCCGCCTCCTCCACGCCTCCTCCTCCGGAGTGACCATCGAGAACGCATGGCGGCACTCCGCCTCCTCCACCGCCTCCTCCTCGCGAGTGAAGATCGGGGCATGCGTGGCGGCACTCCGCCCCTTCTCCGGCGCGTGGCGGCACTCCGCCTCCTCCTTCTCCGCCTCGCCGACAAGTCGGAAGAGACCCGCCGCCGCCCGGCTGCTCCGCGTCGTAGTCCTTCTCCTCCGCCTCGTAAGCAACCGAAAGAAGGCAGGCCCATGCTGCGCCGCTCCTGCCTCCGGCGTCTAGCAGCACAAGAGAGAGAGGCAATCGGATCTGGTCCACCTCTAAAGCCTGTAGAAGTTACCGTCTGAGAGGAGCAAGGAGGAAAGCGATCGATCGTGCGGACCCAAGTGAAGGAGTTCTTTGAAGGGTTAAAGCAAAGATACATCCACCTCCGGAGAAGAAGTCGATCCGGTGAAAGCAAAGCGCACTCTCAATGCCCAGAAACCACCAAAGTCTCGCCGAGAACCAACTATGGCGCATTCTTGAGCAGACATATCTCCAAGCCAGCGGTGGGAACTCACTGTCGGTGATAAAGGTCAAAGAACAAGCGAGCAAGGAATAAAATTGCCCATTTCGGCGAACAAGCACACAATCGTGCCCCCTGAATGTGTCTAATCCTCCGGGGCGGTGGCGGTTATAGCAATCTTGGAGATTACGCTGACGATGCACTTCTGATTTCATGGAGGTGGAGTTATTGAATCTGATCGAGAAGCCTCTCGTCAAAGATGAAAAGTCTCGACAACAATGATCCGAAGATTCCATAGTTGGTACATGAAAACCTGCGAGTGCGAGGGACGAACACTTTGATCTGAAAATTAAAGAGGAGCCGACCTCGTTTAAAATGATCATTGTCTATTCCATTTGAGGAGTTCTTGAGTTCTTCAATCAAAAGGCCCTCGATAAATTAATGGTCTTTTGCTCTGCTGTAAAGTACTATTTACTGTCATTAGTGCGTATATATAGCTCGGCTCTTTCATTGCATGTATTTATAATTAATTATCCTCAATATATTATGCAGATTCAAGATCGTCAGTGCAAAAAAAATGAAATCTATGATATTGGGTTCATTAACACAAATATCATAGATGTTTTCTGGTTAAAAAGCGCCGAAGGGCGAGGACAACTTCTACAATCATTGATCAAAAATCAAAACAAAGATACCATACTCTTTCCTTACCATGGCCCGTGAGTATTCTTTCTGTGCATATTGGTTTTCCTTATTACTCGGCGAGGTTAATGTAATTGATGAGTTATGCATGCGTGTAGGTACCACTATATTCTTGGAGATTAAGCTTGGCGTGGACTAGTAACTCTTAGACTCGACGGAAAGATCCCAACACCTATCGGACATGGTGAAACTTTCGCAAGTAAGTTCAATCGATCATTATCGCCCATATTGGCAACTTTTGTTCATTTCCTGATATCTCAAGTAATAACAAATATTTTCTTTGTCTTGCAGGGTTTGAACAGTTCACCCAAGCTCCGGGACTGCGAAGGAGCTATATACATACCAGTAAAGTACTCTTTGGCGCATCTCCGTTGATTCTATAGCTATACTTTCCAATATTTATATAATGCTTCATTATCAGTTTGATTGACCTCTATTTCTCGTAAAGTGCTTGTGCGGAGGAAGGAATGATTTCGTGGATACTCGTGTGCGAGTTCATCCACAACCACGACATTGAAAAACAAGCGGGGCTACTCTAGAGGACAATATGAAGTCGTAAGCAATAATATTCAAATTTCATTTTATTAACAATCATTTCTTGAGTTTCATTCATATATTGTATTAATTAACCCCTTCTTCAAATTAATTAGGCGGGGAATCGGGATGAACTCCTAGAACGGATCGCAGAAAGCAATTCAAGAGGTTGGTGGGATTCTTTCTTGGTATCGGTAAAGCGGAGAATACCATGTGGAACTTGAATTCAAATGCTAGTGGTTTGTAATTAAGAGATCTTATATAGATTGTACATTATGTAGCCAGTAAAACTTGTTGTTCGACCAATCTCCGGAGAAGGAGAATTGTCGATCCTTCTCCGGTATGCATGAACTTCTATCTTGAATGGTTCTCTGATCCTTATGTATATATATATGGCGTCGAGCAAGCAGGTAATTAAAGAGGAACTTCTCTCTATTAATTAGCTAGCTAAAAATATCTGCACCTAAATTAACCCCCAAAACCCCAAAACCCCCAACCCCTCCTTTCAAAAAAACAAAAACCGGCCCGGAATGAGACACGTGGGCGCTTTTGGTCCCGGTTGGAGCCCCGGGACCAAAATCCCAGGCTCGGCGCCGGGGCCACGTGGAAGCTCATTGGTCCCGGTTGTGTTTGAACCGGGACTAATGGGGAAATATTAATAAGACCCATTAGTCGGTTCCCGAAGGACTAAAAACCCTGAACGGGTGATTGGTGGTTTCTACTAGTGGTTGTCCCTCCCTCGTGACCGTGCGAGCGTTCTTTGGGTTGATGTGTCGTCGTCTTCCATCCGAGATCAAACCACGTCACGGGGCCTCGGTTCCCCGTTATCGTGGCGATCTCCGTGCTCCGATCCGCAAACTCGAATGAGTTCCGTCGGCCGCGGCATGGTGGATGATGATGTTCTCCGGGAGGCCGCCTAAACTCGGGACGATATGCCGAGTGGAATATGGTGGGGGCGCCGGCTAAGGCGATCCGTAGATCCTTTTGTCTATGGGTGCCCCCTACCCCTATATAAAGGGTGGAGGAGGGAAGGGCGGCCCTCTTCTATGCACCCAAGTCCTACTCCCAACGGACTAGATTCCCCTTTCCTAGTCCAACTAGGGTCCTTTCATGTATTGGAGTAGGAGACAAGGAAGGGAAGAGAAGGGAAGGAAGGAGGGGCCCCCCCTTAGTCAATCGGACTAGGCCATGGGGGCAGCCTGCCCTAGGCAGCCCTCTCTTTCCCCGGGAATAAGGCCCAATACTTCTCCCAATTCCCCTCTGGTACTCCGAAAAATACCGAATCCTGGAACCTTTCCGAACTCGAATATAGTCGTCCAATATATCGATCTTTACATCTCGACCATTTGAGACTCCTCGT